>BGPR01002700.1:34001-117612 GCA_013235015.1 Araneus ventricosus
CTGTCTCTTAGTAACACGTAATTGCTTATTTATTAGTGACACGTTATTAGTGTGCCTAATTGCTTGTATTTTGTGTATTTAAAACATACACTATGTTCCTGAATTGATTCATAAGTTTTTTATATTAGGTGCAGTATATATTAAGGTAAAATATCGCTTATTAGTATATTCCATTGAAAAGTTACAAAAGAAACTTGAAAGATAATGGTATTACTTATAATGCTTCCTAATCACTGCGTATGTAATTTTTTAAATCAATAGTAACTGTTTTTTCATTATGCCATAAAACAATATTTCATTGTTATAATATAAAACTCTTTTTCTGCATATGAATACTTTAACTCATAAAGTTCCGTTATACTTGTTGCTTTTGATATTACTAGACGTAATCATGGAGTGATTCCGTTTCGCCTTCCCGATTTATCAGCTAGGTAAACAAATATACAGATAATATTTCATCATATATCATAAAATAATATTTAAAAAGTGACCACAGCCACTGTTACAAATTCAGAATATTTTTTGTCTATATCTGAAAAAATATGCTTATACACACCCACAGCTCTTCTGTCAAAATTATGTAAATATTTTAAAAACGGCTTTTGGACTTGTTACACTTTTCAAATTTACTATCATTTGAAATTTTGACTGAAATGAATAATGCATAATATTTTGAACCAAATGCCATTTGGAACTTATGTATATTAGAAACAAACCTTTTAAAACTCTCTAGAATTTATGATAAATATAGGAGTTATGACTGTCTAGGAGTTAGAATTATAAAGCATTGCGGTGATCCTAAAAGTATCGACAGAGGAAATTGCAAAACTGGTTATTTGGAAAACTATGCTATTTCAATTCTAAATATCTTGAATTTTGTTAACTGAACATGTAGCGCTTTCTTATATCATGCCCTGTTCCAGTAAATCTATTTAATAAAGTTTGGGAATTTCGATGGAATTGTTAACATAAAGTTAAACTTATTACCTTAAAAGATGGTTATTTCTGGGAAGTTTAAATGAGAGGAAATTGCTTGGATCGTTCGAAGAAAAAGAAAAGGTTAAAAAAGCTCGTTAAAGAAAAGGTGATTACTCGGAAAGTAACCAACCTTAAAAGCTTTCAAAAAAAAAATCTATGAATGAAAATTCAATTATTATACCTGGAAACCACATTACTTTTAAGACAAGAAACATAACATATCTTTAAATCTATGAAATATCAAGGATAGATTTTATTCTCATCAATTTTAAAACACACACATCCGCTATACATTGCCTGTCTTATCTTACACTTTCTACCTTTTATTTCACTCGTTGCATCTTTAATCTCCGTCCGCCATTTTATATTAGCCTGGATCTTATCACAGGAAATCAACTCTAAAATTAATTTCGAAAGACCAGAACAGTTTCGAATTAATTAAATTATTTAAATATTCACCCAATTTGCACAGCAACTGTCCTGATTTAATCAAATGTATTAATCTATGGCAATCCTCCAAAGGAGAAAGAAACCGTTTATCTTTTTTAATTGAATGTCTCTTACGTTACTGAAATTTACCAGCTTCTGGATTTCAGGTTCATTTTCTAGTTCCCTTGTTTCATACCCACTTAGATAATTCGCGTTTGAAACAATGCAGCTGGGAGAAAGGATTTGGCAACAGGATATTTTAGACTTTGCGTTGAGGTTGCGCCGGGTACAATGCAATTAACGAAATTAAACTGGCGGCCCGAATTCTCTGAGTTATGATAACTCGTTGAATTTTACATGAAAATTCCTATCATTATTTTCAACAATATTAACAGGCATAATAATGAACAGTATGCAACATTCCAATATTGCATGGTTTAAATTGAAATCAGAAATAATTTCGCCATTGCGAGTTAAATATTATTACCAATTTTAAAACTCTGACAAATTTTCTTGTTATTATAATATACAGTTTGTTGCATACGATACAATTATGCATTTTTATATACAAGAATTAAAGCATTTTTGCGAAGAATTAAAAGATACTGCTTGTCGTATCTTTTCAGCAGAAAATTTAAGCAACGGAAACAGGGGTATAAAATCTGATATTTAAAATTTTGAATTTATTTTTGTTACAAATTTACATAATTGTTTTAATTGCCAACGAAATAGAATAAATGGAGGAATTTGGACGAGAAGTCGGTAGCGTTTTATTGTAACTTTCCTAGCTATCGTAAAACGCCAGATGTTTCAATTGTTGTGATACTTTGCCTACATTTCATAATAAATTAAATCCTATTAGCACAACATGCTGTAATTTATTGCGACGATTTCTTTACGATATTGTGAGGTATTCTGAATATCGAACAACATCGTGGATATATCTTTCAATATCTTGTGCTAATAGGCAACGCATTGTAGAATATGCTCTTGCTATTTGTCAGACGATAAGTGTATTTCCAAGATCTCAACTTCTTCTAACTCTGATTTTATTCTTCACTTTATAGTGCAGATTATAAATTTTAGAAGCAAATTTCGAATAACAAGAAAATGTGGTAATCTGAAAAGAAGTTTTTCTCCCATTGGATTAGCATGAATTTAATGCACCCGACAGAAATTATTATGCAATTATGTACAGCAAATTTGCTTGTTTTTCAAAATCAATACAGTGTTATTGTAAATAGTTTTATTATATGCTTATAGTCACTCCACTCAAAATCATAGTAAGGCTTTTTCGAACTCCAGGAATATCAGTGAAACTGGTGAATTGAAACGTGTTTGTATGAAATATCATTTGCTTGTATAAAAAATAAAGCATGACAATAAATACACTGCATTTTGGTTTAGAGATAAAACCAGACGATCCGTTTTGATTACCGCAGTTGACATCTTTCAAATGAATGATTAAAAATTTGATAAAAATATTTCGAAGTGAATATTGTTAACTGAACGTTTTTAACGCATTTTGAAATATTATATGAATCACATTTATTACATCGCTTTCACATTTATTGTATACACATATTTCTTATTAGAGATAAAAATTTTCCTCCCCTAAAGCATAAATATTTTTTCAGCAAATTTAAGTGAATATAAAAGAGTCCAGAAGCAGAAAAATATTAATTTAACTGCATATTTTCAAATGTTTACCAACAACATGAAAATAATCATGATAATGGAGGTAATTCACATATCGCCATGGTCGCGCGACAAATATAGCTGCATATGCCAACGAGAACCTTACTGCACACTATCTTATGCAGTGTAATGACATCACGGTCCATATTGCCTCCTAAAGATCAGTAATGGATTGCAAAATAGGAGTGGTGCATAAATCGAGCATTACTTTTATTCTACTATCTTTAGTATTTATTTAATTAGTCCATTTTCTCTTATAACCTTTTTAGTCCACGCTCCATGTTATTTGAAGTTTCAGTATTAATTTTCCTAGAATTAACATTTAATGTCAGGTACAAATTTTTAATTCATTAGAAAGTAATAGTAAAAAAAGTGGTAAAATGAGTGTCTAGAATACTTTTATGAACATATAAATCTTTAAGTTCTGGTAAACGAAAGTCAACAAATAATTTACTTTGAAATATTTAAAATGTTTCATATCCAAGAAGGAAAATAATTATCTTTGGAAAATAATAATCTTTTTATTGCATAAGCTGGGGAAAAACATGTTGTATAAATTTAGTGAAGAATGTCCGTGGGAAGCTATCAACCGCAAAGCGTATGATCAAAAGAAATTTATTTTACAGATCAGAATCGACAGAATCCAAGTTGCATCTCCAAATACAAAGGAAAACAGCAAAGAAAATGCATGACAACTTTAGGAGATGGATTTGACTGAAGTTAAATTGGAACTTCAAACATATGAGAAGAGCAACGAAATTTAACAGAATCTAAGAAGAGGGGGGATAGCAGCATCGGTATGTTGTCTATTCACAGATAAAGTCAAAGGCTAAAAATTCTTCTGGAGGAAGAATCCTGCTCCTCACAACATATTTCTCCATCTGAATTCATCTGACAAATATGACAAGACCTATCTTTTCCTTCTGATTTGTGCCTGGAAAGACAAGCGCAAAGGAGATCTTAACCAAAGCTTGTCCGGAAAAAGAACAGAAAAAAGGGGTCTCCGGAAGATTGGAAAAGAGCAATGCGTTCTTTTGCTGCTCCGGAATTTTATTCTCCGGATGGTTCCAGATTGCACAGAGCATCATTCCGAAGAAAATTCGGGAGCTTTTGCTTTCAATTTAATCTGTAGTTTCACCGTGTGTGTGGATGGGGAGGGTTGGTATGAGTATGTAAGGTTGAATAAAAACCTGTCATCGTAGCTTAAAAGAAAGAAAATAGAGGAACAAAAAATTTACAGCATTTCATTTTAACCGGAAAGTCATATAATATGGAATATTTCGTTGAGTAAGCTGACAAATAAAATATCGTTTATAATACACGGGAAATAAGAATTTCTGGTGTTCATCTACTGCTTCAATTTTGCATCTGGTTTTAAGCAAAACTATCAGTTTGGATATTATGCATGTTTATAACAATTTAAACAACACGTACATATGGCATTGTTGTATTTTATTCGGAAGATCCGTTAAGTGCTGTCTAAGTACCAAGAGTTTGTTTAATTACATTTATGATTCTCATTAAATGGAAAATTGCAAAGCAAATTATTTTAAATTATACGCATATGACAGCTGATTGTAATTAAAGAATCTCTATTCAGAGATCTAAAGAGAAAAAAATCATGTGATCACAAGAACATCAAATCTCGTCGGTTAGTATTTCAGAACATGGGGAAACAAATGGCACAACGTGGAAAAAAGAAAGAAAAACTATAGGAAAAGGGAAAAGGATAGTCCAATAATTTAAACATAATTTAATTAACGCCGTCTTTGAAAGTTTTTGTCATAGTCATGAAGTATCTTGATTTCTAATTTTAAATGATATAGAAGTGTAAATGAAAAATGTTGCACACGCCCAAAAGTTCTTTGTATTAGTGTCTATAAGGCGAAATTTTCAAAGGGAAAAAATTGTCTTTTCCACACGAAGCTTCTTCTCAATAATTCATTTTACATTATTCATATCTTTGTGTACTGAAATACACACCTTTGAATTTTGGTGTACTTACGGCCAAAAAGTTCTGTTTTTTCTTTACTCAGTACATTGGACAGGGACCCATTAACCCGTCAGTACACGCTCGGGGTCTTTTTGATTCTATTCTTCCTCTTTTGTTCAGAAATTCCAGGAAGTTAAAAAAAAACTTGTATCTGTTCTTCATGTGGGAGGTAGAAGAAGGTAAGAGATGCAGAAACCGGTGAAACGGGGTTTCTTACCTTTTACTGGGGGGCTGGGGTTCCAATTGACCCCTTTCGTGTGCTAGAGTTTCAAATTCATTTAACGTTATTGTTTTGACAGTGCGCTATCGTCTGCAGAAGAGAATAAAAGAATACAAAAAAGGTATGGAAAAAGGGAAATAAGTTCAATCCTTCTTTTTCTTATTAAAAATAGCATCTGTGTCTTAAATATAAGTTATTTGTATGAAAAAATATTCTTATACTTTGAAAATATTTTATTTTTCCACAAATAGCAAATAAAATAAGGAGTAACTGTCTAACAATTTGGGGTCAAAATGACCCCTCGCGTGTGCTAAGTTTCCAAAAATGGGTGCGTGTGCTAAAGAATTAATTTTACCGACTTTACACAAACGTCTAATAAGATAATATTCTTCATAACGTATCAAATAATTTGAGAATACATTTTCATCAGAGGCAAAGGGAAAACAATCTTTAGAATCGATTAACGAATCAAAACTGTGAATGTAACCTTGGTAAATTTCTAATTGAGTTAAGGTAATTGGGGCGAAATGCGTTACTGTTGAGTAGTTTAGATACAACATATTCGAGTTTCATAGAAATTGAGGAATAAATGTAGCATATTGGGAAATCAAAATTATATCCAAAATGAATTTGGTCACTAAACAAAGTGAGGATCGCAATGACACGTTTATGGAAATGCTCATAATTATTTAACACTCAGCAGATGAAAATATTAATTTTGTGATTGCCTTTATGCAGATAATCAAAGAAAGTGTATCTTCAAAAACCATAATTTGTTTAATTTCCATTTTTTTCTATGTTTTCTTATTTTGGTTTTTCTTCAATTACAACTGTAATAGATCTGTTAATACCAGTATAACTAAATCAAAACTTCTAAGTTTTATTAATATTTAGGTTAAGTTGCATAATATAGTTTTAAAAAAATGAGTCTCTCTTGAGAATTTAACGCTGATTTTAGTCAAAGCTAGATTGAGTTTTAATTTCTTCAGCAATCAAAATGGCCAATGAAAATAATTCACTTCACGACTTGTGAGATCTTAAGATGGTTAAAAAATGCAAAGTTTTCTATCTATCAACAATATTTTTGCATTGCTGTATTATATGAAAATGGAGAAAAAGTGTGAACAGCATCCTGAGGTAAGATAATACTATCGCAACTGGAAAGTAATATATTTTTATCTCTAATCTCTGAAGAGTTTTATTGCAATTAAAATCGATGGAATTTTTTGTTTTAATTTTTCACACGTTTTTACATTCACCCTAAACTCTAAAAAAATTTACCCTATTAAACCTGTCTTGGTAATGGTAACTTATTTTCCGTATTTTTAATTATAATGCGCTACGTCAAGTTCGCATACTGATTATGCAGTTTCATTAAATTTTTTCCATCTAATGCTTGCTAACAACATATATTAATTGAATACTAACATAATTCCTTATCTACAAAATTCTGCTGCATCACCACAAATGTTTCTACAGTGGTGTGTTTATCAATATAAATGTAACTAACATTAAGACAATTTGATTAATTTTCTCAAATTTCAAATTCATTTACAAAAAGTAAATCAATATTACATTTTAACACCAGTTCCATACAAATGATGAGGATGTCGCACAAATTTAATTTCTTTCTCTGGTACAACTATCGTGCCACTAAACCATTAGTTTCACTATCCTAGTGAAGCAAATTTGTGGCTTCTCTGATCACTTTTACTCGCCTCTCCTACTATAGCGTCACAAGTGAGATTGCTGGCATGACTCATAATAAAATTAAAAAAGAAAACACGAGACTTCGTCAATCTGTAATCTACGGATGTTTGAAAGGAAGACAGTTCCTGTCTTTCAATATTTTCAAAAGAGAGAAAACAGACGTCGTCTACCCGTAATCTATAAACAAATTTCAATAATTTTTACAGATTAACTAGACTTTAAGTCACACATTGATCATTAATTTAATAGTCAGAACGCAAGAATTACAATTGATAATGATATAATATCATATAGTTATTAAATACGGTAAAGTCCTTCAGAGACAAAAAGTCGTTTACAGGAGATATGCCCTAGTGAAGCCGTTACCATGGAGTACAAATCAAGTACATCGGTTAAAGAAAGAAGAGGCTGACAAAAGAACGTCTAGCTGTCGTTTATTGTATGAACTTGACGCGTCCGCCACAAATAAGGGGATGAAAAAAAGAAAGTTAAAAGCTCTGCTTCCTTCTTTTCTGACCGTTCGTGACAAAATTTGATTCTGACCGAGCCGGCATCAGAAATTCCATACGTAACTGAACACTGAAAAAAATTACTCTAGGGCTGAAATTCTCTTCTTCGAAGTCCTTCATCATTTTTTCTCGTACTTTTGAGAAAAGAAATTCACTATACAGAATATAACGATGCGAACGTGTCTGTATTCACTTCATCACCACTATAAGATAAACTGGACACCTGTGCTTAAAATGTTTAAGTAAGATATTGGCTTACTTTTTATGTAGACGCTAAAGTGTTGAATAGAATATATTTAAGAGCAGAAATATGAGAAGAACTAAAGATCAAATAGTTTCTATTTACTTGACAAACATTGGAAAGGAAATGCGATGAAAAATAAGTTGTTTTTCTCACATTATGTATGAAGTAAATGATTCTTATACTTCGAATTTTATTACTGAACACATTTTACGTTTAAAACTTTACACAGTTTAGATACCGCATTATAAAATTTTTTTAATTGCTATTAATCAAGGATATGAACAGTAAATTCTGTGCTAAAACTAAATTTCTATACTACCTTTGTGATTCTCGCCATGTAATGAGATTTGTGGCGATTATCTCTATCTAGCAGGCTGTGCTATTAAGTTCCAATTAAGCAGAACTGCAATAGATTTGTAAATACTACAACTTCGTATAGAGTTTTCTACAGATGCTGTTATTTGCTGCGATGTATTATGTTCGTTAATGTATGTTAGTTATTAACGTAGGACTACGTTCCTCCCATTGGGGTCTCAGGAAGGAATTTGATTCATACGCCAAAACGCCACAAAAAATGTTGTATGGGAGATCCTCTTTATCTTGGTAACTACATATGTTAAAAACATAACTAATGTCTTGTCTTAGAGATAGACGGTAACAACAGAAGTTACAAAAAAAATTGAAAATTGGAATTGTAGTTCAGCGACTACCGAGTCACAAAGTTGGGGAAAAATACGCATGAATTGGTGACGCGATACTCTATATCTCGGTAACTACATATGTTAAAAACATAACTAATGTCTTATTTTAGAGATAAAGGGTAACAACAGAAGCTACAAAAAAAATTTGAAAATCGGAACGCGAGTAAAGTAATCCTACGCCTTTAACATCAGCGGCTGTTTGAAAAAGATAACACTAAACAAAAAATGACGGTGGGCTAAGTTTTTAGTTAATAAATGATCTTCTTCACAAGATAGCTCTAATGATTTAACACATTACAACACTGGCTACAGATCATTGTGGTCACACATTGTGAAGAAGTGCACGCCAAGTGCGTTACGTCAGTTTAATTTTAGAATCTTTTGAGCGCTTGCAAAAGAAAATTGGACGAGACTTCAGACTAATGTTCCTTAAACATCGATAGACCATTGATACTATCAAAGCCAAGTCGATAGTATCGAGTTTCACAAAATTATCGATAGTTTCCTCCCAGGCAATACTATCGATTGGTGCATTTTCAGTCGATGGTTTTAAAACTATCGACTGGAACTATCGATAGTTTAAGAACTATCGAATTTAACAATCGATATCGATAGTTCCAAAACTATCGACTGGAACTATCAATAGTTTCTAAGCTAACGACTGGAAGAATACCTATCGATAGTATCGCCGGGGAGAAAACTATCGATGCTATCGATTGTTAAAATCGATAGTTTAAGAACTATCGATTGTTAAAATCGATAGTTTAAGAACTATCGATTTAACAATCTAAACTATCGACTGGAAAAACGCCTATCGATAGTATCTCCAGGGAGAAAACTATCGATACTATCGACGTTTAAGGAACACTACTTTAGTTATGCAGTTAAATATTAGACGTCACGAGCAGTGACGTTCAGATATTAAATGCATGTGATTGTGACGTCATGTGAATTAATAACAGACAGCACTGAATGGACTGGTAAACAGTGCAATATATTCATAACTTATCTAGAACTGAAAATTTCATTACCAATCCCTTTTCACTTCTATATTTGATAATAACTTTGCATGTCGTGAAATTTATATGATTAACATGTGAATGTATCGAATGTTGACGAAATAAATTGGCAAATATATCGAAATCAAAATATCGACATTCTTAAAACAAGAATATTTGCATCTTTGATGGAAATGCCTGTGTTATTGCATTAGAGCATTCCTGCAGCCAAACGTTTTCAGGAAAATACAAAAGGAATAACTCGAGGAGAATAGCGAATATCATGCAGAAAGGATGAGACATCAACTAAATATTTTAATTAAAGTTATTCACATTGTCAACTCTCTTAATACGATTTATAAAAATGCATATTATTCAGATATAATAACGGAATTAAAATGATATATATTATTTATAAGCAAGAGCGTAAGCCCGCTTTTTATATTTAATGCTTTGAGGGCTCTTATATTATTTTTTTCCTTTGGTGCTTCGATTAAGATTTTAATTTCAATTTCATATGAACTACATTGTGTTAATCAACTCTTATAAGAGTATTTTTGATTTTTTTCAGTAATTAGTGGAAAAATAATACATTATGGTTTTGAAACATGTTTTTACCCCTATTACGAAAGGAATTTCTTTACTTAATTTTTAAATAATTAATAAAATTCTAATCAGTAAAATTTAATTAACACTTAAAAAGCAAAGAATTTCATAATTCTGTGAGAGTCAACAAAAGAGTTTCTCTTTTGAATGCTTAACGATGTGTTTTTTACTAAGAACCATAAAAAATAAAAAAATTAAAAAACACCAAAAATATCTTGTTACCTTAATATAAGTAACAAAAAAAATCTATCTATCGAAAACAAGAAGAGTAACTGGCAAATCAAAACAAGAGAGTAAAAAATATGCTAAATAACTAAAATATATATATTTTTAAATATTACGTAATGAGCGTCATGTTTCGTCATATCCCTCACTTGCATCTGCTTCGAATATTGTTGTCTTTCGCTATATTTTTCTATTTTGGCGTTCTATTTCAATATTTCGTACATTTAGTAACAGCCTGAAATAGTTAGGTATTAATATTGATAACAGGTTGACGTGGACCCCGCATATTATTACTTTACACTCAAAAATATTTAAGCTTACACAAAATTTTAACCGAATCGTTCAATCTGATTTTAGTATAGATAAACATATTTTAAAAACATGGTATTTTGTGGTTGCTGAAAAAGCCCTGATCTGTGACGCGGGCGTCTGGAGTGGATCATTAAATACTGAAAACATTAAGCGTTTAACAACCATCCAAAGCGTGTTTCTCTTAAAATTCAGGAAAGTGTATAGGACCACCTCTACGCAGTTACTGGGTGTCCTGGCAGGAATTCCCCCACTCTACCTTTCTGCCAAAGCAGAATTTCAAAAATTTCAGGTCTGGGTTTGAAAGTCCTCCGAGCTCGGTCGTGATCTGAATGTCGGTGAACTTGATCATTTTGTTAAATTGTGCAGTGTCCCAATTGAGTTCAGAATTATTGACATTAGATCTCAAATTGCAAATAGCCAATTCGAGATGTGCACGGATGGATCTAGGATCGAAGCGATTGTGGGCTCTCGGTGTGCATTCTCAAAAATGAACATCCCTTTAAGATTTTTAAATTCAAACTGAGCAAGAATAATATCGTTTTCCAGGCCTAGCTGAAGGCGATTAATTTCGGTGTCCGCTGGGCCCAAGAGAACGGCTTCAAAATTAATATATATACCGACAGTCAAACCTTGATTGAGGCTTTGCATTTGTAATAGAGGCAAAAAAGAATTTATATTTGGCTGGTAACTCGGTTGGGATCACCTGGGTCAAAGCACATGTCGGCGACCCGTGTAATGAGCTCGCCGATCGCCATGCAAAATTGGACACAACTGATTGAGAGAATATGAATGTCCAAACCCCGCGCTGATATGTTAAATTCAAAATTACAAAAAATCTAATGAGGAATTGTCAATATAACTGAAAATTATCACTCAGATTCGGGGAAGAGGGCCAGAAGTTTCTTGCCCTGCGTAAATAAAAAATTGTTGGCCCACAAAAAATGCTTAGCTTGCTTTTTAACGGGACACGGTCCATTCCCCTGTTACCTACACAGATTCAAGAAACTGAACTCAGCACTTTGCCCTTGTGGTCGACCAGGTGTCGCGGATCACTATATTTTTCATTGCCCTCTGACTAAGGAGTAGTTCATTTCTTTTGTTTATGTTTCCCACCGGCCTGTGGAAGGCCTTATATCCTCTTGGGTAGGCTGTACCGGGGCGGGTTGTAAGTAAATACTTCGTACATTTTCTCATTAATCTGCTTTCCTTATTTTTTTAATAATATATCGTAACGCCAAAAGACTAAAATAGATGACTAAGCATCGAAATGTTTTGTTATTATTAATTTGTTTACATATGTCTACACTTATTAACTATGCATAACATTAGGCTTTCTTTAAAACATTAGGCATGTTCTGAGCTCGTGATGAATCACAGAAAGAATCAAAGCGTTCTCATAAAATATGATTGAAGTAAATCTTTCAATTTTTTTTCATAATTGTTTCATTATATAAATGATTTCAGTTCACAAATGTATGCTTATTGATTAAGTTTGTGACAAAGGTAGAGGCGGGAATGAAAACTCTTCCGCACCTGAGAATTATCATTTTTATCCATCGGAATAATGATAATTATCACTTAATCAAGCGATTTTCTATCATTTTCAGCAAGCCTTCCATTCCCAAAGAAAGAATAATAGAAAGGTAATAAAGAACATAAACTATATATATACATATTCAAAGTTGTAACTATTAAGCTCAAGGATATCTAGGGTAAAGTGGGGTAAAACCAGGGAAGTTTCGAAGGCCTGATGAAGCTAAAATATTCGACAGAGAGCTTGTCAAATTTTCGTAAAATATTCATTGTTTATCGGAAACGGTATATCTTTCCAGAAAACTCAGTTTCATTACTTTTTATCAATGATTTTTATATAAAAAAAGTCAAACTACCCGGTTTTACCACACTAGTGGGGAAAAGCCGGGTTACACATGTTAAAGTTATGGGAAATTAGGAAAACACGATTTTCCATGGAAAAGTTGGGATCGTTTTAATTTTATATGACAATTTTAGAATATAAGTTACCAAATTCACATGTAATGCAGTTGCCTTCTTTCTCCGCGCCACTGCAGCGTTCGTGGGCACAGCTAAGAACAGTTTTTACATTAGATTAACCCTTCTTCCTTATTTAAATTAGAAAATTTATCATTAAAATATAAACAATCAACTTCTTATGTGTTTTTATCGTCTTCAGCAGAATAATCATCAATACTTACTGTCCCGGTATTAGCCACTTAGAGTACCCGGTTTTACCCGAGTGCAGAGGTTATAGAAAACGAAATAGAACAGCGCTATTATTGGAATAAAGCCTTATTATTTGTTATTGTATAAATCCTTAGTAAAAGTATAATAATCTGGACTAAAAATGGTTTTTAAAATGTAATAATTTTTAATTAAGGATAGTTTAAAATCAAGCTAACATTAGAGAGTTTTCGTCTTGAAACAAATAAAACTTCACAGAAGCAATGAATTCAAAAGCCGCAACACTCTACTATGACTGTTCTTTTTACTTGACTAGTAGAGTGTAATTCAGTATCTGTCTGCTAGAAAGAAGAACTAATATTGCCAGAATCAAGGGTACTCAGTTTTACGCCACTACCAGGTTCCCCTTTATTGACGTATTAAGTCAGTAAGCACATCTTTATCCTAATGGAAATGATAGCAATAATTCTTTATTAATAGCTGTTTTTCTCTGAAATAATTTTACACAAATCCCATAGGTCATGAAGATTGGCTTTCGAAATGCGTCAAATTCTTGTTAGAGGATAAACACTATTATGTTGTACTTAAATACCATCGTCATATCAACTGTTAGGGCAAAATTAAAATATGTGAGGAGCGGACACAAAGGAACCATGCTGTGTTGTGCATGTGTCGATTTGGGACGAAAAGCGATTCAATGCGCTTGATACAATGAAAGCATCCACGTAAGAAATTAACCACTGTACGAAATATAAAAAATGAGTTAGATTTTAGAAAGATATTTGAACTCAATTTGAGTGTTAGTCTTTTCTTTCAAGAGTCAAATTTCATTCACTCCTTCTCTTATAACAATGTGTTTGACACGTGAATAGAATTAAAGAATTTTTGATAGTTAAATTTTTAATAAAGTCAACGTAACAATTAATTTTATGAAAAAATCACTTGGACACTATTAAATGTCTCAAGTATCATTTACCATCTTAAATAGATTGAAATAATAAAAAATATCCCAAATGGATGGTGTCATCTAGTTTAGAGCTTAAATAAAATCGTAAGGCAAGGGGTTAAACTGAGAGTTTGACAAATTAGTTATCACAAAGACAAGGAAATATAAAATATCACAGGAAATATGCAAATGAACAATATTCACAGGGAAGAAAATAAAGCTAATATGCATATAAATATCCTTGCGTCATTAAGAATTCTAGTTAAGAGTAACAATTAACAATCTGAAACAAATGTTCTATAATGAGCACAGTATAGGCTCGCAACACCAATCAGGCTTTCTCCGGTCCACTTATGGAGTGGATCAGGTCACAGCATTCTAAAGCACAAGATTCTGAAACCTCGAGCAGGCTGCCGTGTCTTAGTGGTTAGGTCTCGGCTTCTGGTCCGGAGAGTTCCAGGCTCGAAACATGAATCCACTGAAGATCCGCCATTTATGTAGTGTCTGTTGCACCCTAAATAATATGAAACGTCCTCTCGGTGGTGTGGTGCGGAAGTTTGAAGAAGGGGTTGTTACCACAGACGTCGTCCTCATCAACTCACAGCCGGTCAAGATTACGAGGTCTATCACAAAATTCCACGTATGGAGTGGAACGGGTCACAGTACTCCAAAACACAAGATTCTGAAACCTCGAGCAGGCCGCCGTGTATTAGTGGTTAGGTCTCAGCTTCTGGTCTGGAGAGTTCCAGACTCGAAACAGGAATCCACTGAAGATACGCCATGTATGTGGTGTCCGTTGCACCCTAAATCATATGAAGAGGGCCAAAAGTCCTCTCGGTGGAGTGGTGCGGGAGTTTGAAGAAGGGGTGTTAGCACAGGTGTCGTCCTCATCAACTGACAACCAATCAAGGTATTACGAGGTCTGTCCCAAAATACCCCCCGTATTGCTTCAGAACGGGATATTAATATAACTAAGCAAATTAAATTCGAATCCACGGTTTCTACCACTAAGCCGCTTCGGGCCAAAACCGTATTTGAAATCCGCACTAAATGGCTTTTATGTTCAACGTCTAGGAAGAAAAGTGAAAATTACTTTAAAAAAGAAAGGAAAATAAAGAAAGGAAATCGTAAAAATTAGTAGATACAATAAAATTATGAGCAGGGTATTATATGATAAAATTGTAGGTGTTCAAATCATTGAACAGATTACTGTTAGTATTTTAAAACCTTTATGGTGCATGTAATTGAGGGAAAACACTTCGTACCTTCAGGTACTTATCGTATCTCTTTTAAAACAGAAAATAGACTATTCATGCATAAAAGAGGAGTTTGAGAATATCAAAACAATAAAATATATGCTTTCATGAATATTGATCAAAAGCAACGAATCTTCGAAGCAAAATCGAAATGCACTATTTTTTTTTCAAAATTTCGCAAGCCAGCGAAATCAAATAAGAAATAGCAGAATATTTTATTACGCTTCTTTGGGCGAATTCTTCAGGGACTCCTTCGAGGCCAAGAGTTTTATTTTATGTATTTCTTTTAAACAAAATGTAATATTTGATGTGAGTACAATTTCAGAGACGAATCGAATAAGTGGATTCGGGAGCCTTAAAGAAATTGATTTCTGAATTGTTTACATTTAGTTAAGCAATTCTGACGCATCACCGGCACACGCTCCTCTTTTAATGTACTATAAGAATAATTCGGTCCAAATTCTTTGATGAGAGAGAGGACTGTGATCTCATTATTATAATGAATTTACCTAAATCTGCTTCATCAAATAAAAAATTCAACTATATTCAGGTAATATGCATAAAATAAGAATAGGTAGCCCAGATATTGAGTTAAATACTATTCTTACTTATAATCGAAGAAATTCTCAAAATAATTATTCATAATTTCATGCCGTTTTCATCATTTTCTAAACGAATAATATTTTATAATTACTTTTACATTAAATTATTTATTTAAATAATGAAATAAATCTCTTAAGCCATTGAGGTAATAACAGAAAAATTGCTCATAATATTATTTCTTCCTTACAGACTTATCAACAAACAATCGCTATGTAAATGAGGAAACAATATTTTAATGATTTGATATCTGGAGCTAATTACTTTTAATTGGTATTATATGCCTTTTTTTGTACCACTAGATATAACGCATCTTCACGTCGTGGTTTTAATCCCACCTCTTGTAGTATATCTAGGGACAGAGTAGTCTAGTGGTAAGGTCTCAGATTCGGGGCAGGAGGATTCCGTGCTCAAAACACGATTCCATGCAGATCCGCCATATATGTGCGCCTATTGCACTTAAAATTATAGACATGGGGGACAATCGTCCTCCGCTTGCTGTGGTACAGATGGTTGGAGAGGGTGTGCCAGCTGAAATGTCGACCGCGTCATCTGATCGTGATTCAAAATTGCGAGTTCCGTCCCAAAACATCTCTCGTGTTGCTTCAAAACGGGACGCTAATATAACTAAAACTAAACTAAATCTAGTATATCTACCCAAACCTTTGACTCAAGTACGCATGATAAAGGGTAAATACGGCATTTTCAGTAGGTAACTTGACCGAGGAGCACCTAGGCAGTGACAGAGGCAGGCATCTGATTTAGCTTTAATATATCGAAACAGGATATCTTCCTGAAGGATATTCAGGGGAAACTGGCCAAAGCTTGCGTTTCCTTTAAAGTAAAACCTCCAGCTGCCAATCCGAACGAACGAGGATTCTTTCATATTGTGTGGTACCTCTCAAATGCTCCAAACTAATTTAATTTTTGAATCCATCGCATTTTGTAAATGGTAAAAACACCGCAAAATCATAGCATAGCTTAAGAAGAGTGTTGTTAGATTTAAGATACTTGCACAATTATGTTTGCTATGTCGTAGCTACGTCGTTTGAATCGACTGTTGAAAAAATCATTAAAAACGGAACTAGAAAAACAAAGGTCACATTGTAAAATATGAGTGTTTCTGGTTAAAATATAGAAAAGACGAAAACCAGGAGAATAATATTTCTTGTTTAGTTTTGAAACAGATTACCTTTTGCAATTTTTATACTAAAGAATATTTTTTGTATATAAATTAAGAAAGTTGCTTTTAAAAAAGGAACCAGAAAGATTTTAGTTTTTTCTAAACAGTAATCTGCACATTGGATATTTATTCTCTTTAATTTCAAAAAATAAATATTGCATATACTTACCTAATTTAGTAATGAAATTGAAGAATTCATACATATATAAGTTATTATATTAGAATTTCTCCAAAAAGACCAATTCTGAAATACCCTCGAAAATTTTTAATCTGTATTGAACTAAGATCCAATGCTGAGGTTGATACAGACTTAGAATGAATAAGATTCTAATCCGCACCCTGGAGATTTATTATCCTTCACTTTTGAGCATCGCACCTGAAAAGCTCCCCTCTGATTTCTTAATTCTATTCTCTTGGGAGATCAATAATCTGTCACGTACTCAGGTGGCTGTTTTTGCATAAAACATAATCCCTAAAACTTTTGTACAGAATTTCACCTTAAGACTAACAAGTAAGTTTTAAAGCCAAATGGTTTCGAATTAGATTCTCTAGCTTTTAAATCCCTCTCCATGTGTAATGGCTGCATTAGGCTGGAACAATTTTACTTTACTGATAAAAAGAGGCAGCTTAAAATATAGTCAGTATTTTGAAAAAAGCACAACTTAAACATCAAAAATCACTTACATCTAGACAAACGAGGTAAGTACAAGGGTTGGATTTTTAATATAAGCAACCATATAATTATAGGCGATACAACATTAGTATTAGCTTGAAATGTTTATTGTCCTTCGATGTAATCACCAGCGTTGTGTACAACTTGTTTCCAGCGACGTGTCAGTCGTTGAATACCTGAAGCAGTACCAGTACTGCTGACGGTTCCGATGGAGTAGTGTATCGCTTTAAGAATCTCTGTAACGGTTCGGTAACGAATGCTACAAAATGCTTCCCTCTTCTTTGGAATCAAATCATAATCATGGGGACTTAAATCTCAGTACATCAACTCCCTGCCTCGGGTAGCAAAAACATCTATCATGGGTTCCTACTGAACTGTTCCAGAGATTCTTAAAACGATAGACCGCTCTCTCCCTACCATTATACCATTAGCAGAACTATGACTTCCTCAGAAATTCTTAAAACGATAGAGCGCTCTCTCCGTACCATCAGCAGAACTGGTACTGCCTCAGAGATTCTTAAAACTATAGAGCGCTCTCTCCGTACCCTCAGCAGAACTGGTACTGCCTCAGAGATTCTTAAAACGATAGAGCGCTCTCTCCGTGCCATCAGCAAAACTGTTACTGCCTCAGATATTCTACGACTTTCAAGTCGCTGGAAACAAGTTGTGCTAAGCAATGATGAATGCATGAAAGGTCCAAAAACATTTCAAGCTAATATGTGTAAGTATATGGCTGTCACTACTAAGGATGAGATCCGCGTAATTTAGGAATATCGAGCGATTGATTTAATTTAAATCTTGAAAAAGAAATGTATTATCAGCCTATATTTTTCTCTAAGCATTTACTTTCCAAATACCGGCAAATATTTATTTTTAATTATTTATGTTGGTGATTATTGGCAGGGGTATGAACAGGTTTATGTATTAATGCTAGACGTAGTCATGCTATACTGAAAAACTACCATTTTACTTGTATTAATTTTGAAAAATTGCCTGTGAAATGTGTATAAGTATATGAGTCTGTTGCATAGCAAACTACTTATAATGCAATAATTATGCGTAAATATTCGTGATTAGGAACGTTTTAGTACTCTTTTGGCGGAACAGTTCTATTATCTATGGTGACCAATTGTCCTCCTATAGGGAGGACAGTCCTTCCTTTGTAAGTTCTCTCCTCCCTCGAAACGTGTCCTCCCACATGTCCTCCTTTTTGATATTTGAAAGCTAATCTGTAAATATCCGTATTCGATTGATGCTAATCGGTTTTTTTAAAAATCTTAATATAAATAAAAGCCATTGTGGGTTTGTATGTATGTTTGTATGTATCTATGTCCCACATCTCCTCCTAAACCACGGCACTGATTTCAACCAAACTTTGTACACTTATTAATTAGGACCAGGGGAAGATTACTGTCAACTTTCTAAAGCTCAAAAGTTAATTAAACAGTCAATTAATTAAAAAGTAACCGAAACCGTTTTTCCGCTGTAAGTTCGGAGCTAATTATCCCCCGAAAATTATTTTTATACCATCTTAAAGTTCAAACTTTTACCTTTTTAAATGATATCACTTTTATATCTGTGACATTTTTCCTTCAAATTCTATTAATTTTTCAAAATTTGATAAAAAGTTGACACGCAGACGATTTCAAAATAAATCAAATTTAATAATACTAGAGTTGATACTGATGAGTTGTTAGGCAACGGTGTAAATACTTTGCCATTATTTTTTTCTCAAATATCGTTTGGAAATGTTTTCATTGGTTCTTAAAAGAATTCTAAAGCTTATTTAATTAGATTAAAAAATCACTGCAGTTCATATCGCCTGTCATTTTTGCCTGCGTTTCCTAACAAATAATAAATCCTTAATAATATATTAAATAAGAAAGTGTGTCTGTCTGTCTGTTTGTTACGCTTTCACCAAACAAACTGCAAATGGAATAACTAATTTTTAATGTCAAACATCACGTGATCGTAAAGAAAGCCGCGATTATGTGATCTTTCTGAGAAAGTAAACAAATAATTTATTTATGGAATAATAACTGAAATTACTCAACTCCACGCTTGATTTTCATTTTTCGAGTTTGCAGTCTATTTAATTTTAGTTATTTATATTTGTATCTTTTCCATATCAGATTTTATTCAAGAAGCTGTCGATAAATTGACGCCGGGACAGAAATCTATTGATAGATATGATATAGCTGCAAGAGTTTTTTGATTAATATTTAGAAACTAATGTTAATTATAACTAAAGTAAAATATGCGAAGATGTAGCATTTTGCTTTATGCATTCTTTTGAATGGTAGAAGTGGATGACATATAGCATGATGGATGGTATATTCTACAGATTATAAGGGCCTGATGATACCATTGAGTACAATGACGTAATTTGCAGTAACGGAGAATATATGAGGAATAGAGAATGGTTTTTGAGGAATAGTGAATAATTTTGGTGCGCATTAATTGAAGTTTAGGTCAGATAAATAAAATAAAAATATGTCACAAATGGAGGGAAGAATTACAGAATATCTACCTATAGATACGCTAATGGGCAATAACAAGTAACATTAAGTTCTTCATATAACAGATAACAAGTTTTTCAACTCCTTAGAATTGTCAGGGGTACCTTCCGACAAGCTGAGATTAAAAGTCGGTGTGCTAGTACTATTGATACGTAACCTCGATGTACCGAGACTGCGCACGGTTACAAATTGCATACCTAGGTCCAAACGTCGTGAGAGTATTTTAAAACGAGAGAGTGTTTTAATTTCACGCATTCCGATAATACCGAAGGATTTATCATCCAAGTTTAAAAGGTAAAAATTCCCTTTAAAATTAGCATTTGGCAGGCTTAGGGCCAGACACTCAAAGGTGCAGGCTTACATTTGGAAAAACCATATTTACCCCATGGGCAACTATATGTGACGTGTTCACGTGTGTCCAGACCATAAAACCTCTATATCCGTGCAAAAAACGTAAAACAAAAAACGTCGTATACAAAAGTGTGTTAGCATAGATAAACAAATTACCTAACTATAACAGCATACACTGCTGTTAGTCGTCCAAATATGTATCATCAACCGTCAAAACTTTTAATTTCTCCTTTCAACATGTAACGAAACATTTACATTCGTGAATTTAAAAAAATAATAATAATTCAGATTCTTCAAGCACGAAGTCACGGGTAACAGCTAGTTGCTAATTATTTTTGGACAAGAAAAAAATCAACTTTGCATGCTGATACTATAACGTTTGCCGTAAAAATTTAATTTTGACGGATATTTCTTGTTCAGATATTTCGAATATATTGTTAGAAGATGATACATTGACAAAAATATTCTTTCAATGGAAAAGTATTCATTTAAATAATAATTAATAGGCATGTAAGCATAATTACAAAATAAAATGTTACAACTGTTTTTATAATGTATTTATCATATTTTAGTGTATTCTGTATTATTGTTGCAATGAACATAATGTTTCTTTTATTTACGATATGTTTTCCTTCAATTTATGTGTGCACTCTTTTTTTATTTGAAAACGTTGGTCACCTTATATTATTAAATGTGTGTTTTGGAGCTGGCTCTAGTTTAGAGATATTCAGGTAACTCTTACAATTATAAGATTGACAAGTTTTAAGTAGTTGATTGCATTTCCGTCTAGAACCCCAAAGCAAAATTATAGTTCAAATAAAATCACAGAAGTGAGGGAAAAATTGTTATTGTAACTGATTGTTCTTGATTTTGTGTGTATAATTTCCTTTAAGAACATGTTTGCATTTTTTCATTTGTTTTATGTTAAAATTTCATTCAACAAATCGTTCGCAATTTTTGCACTCACATTTGTGACAAATCTTTGAAAAATGATTTACTTCGTAGGAAAAGAACTGAAGAGGAATACATTTGCAGATGTGACGCAGTGTTATATGACAAAATTTGGGACCGTCGTTCGGGTTAGTTCTCTGGCGAACATCCAGAAAAGGCTGATTTTAAGAAGCTTAACAGAAAGTAGGTGCAAATTTGCGATCTAATAGTTAGCAATTTAAAGACTGAATTCAGCGTTTATAGCGGCCATAAAACAAATGCAACAATTGCAATTTATGACCTAGACTTTTAAGATTCGTTATGCAAAATTTTTATTGAAGTTAATTTATCGAGAGACAATTTTTCATAAATTTTAAAATTAAAAGAACATTAAAACGACATAACTTCGGATTAGTCATTTTCTTTTGTTCAAATGAAATATGAATATGCAAGATTGCAAAACTTTCACAATAAATATAAACTCTCATAATATCAATATATAAATCAGGACCGAATGAATAAACATTGGAAATGTTTTTCAAAAGAAAGAGCCAAAGAGTAATTATCCACTCTCATGATAGCAAAATAGAAATCAGGCTAGAATAAATAAATATTGTGAATATACTTGAAGAGAAAGATTGGAAGAGTAAAGAATAAATTAATATTGAAAAAAACATTTCCATAGAAAGACTGTTTGGGTAAAACATAAAACATTTTTCAATTAAATATTCTTTAGTTTATTTCTATTCTAAATATTCGCATCTAAAAATTTATTATGTATTGATTCAGTCTATTCTACGACTTCAATACTAATTCACTGAGCGCAATCTCAATTACTTCACTGCTTAAAAGAGATTAAAGTTCTTACGTAGTTCGACTGATTTAGAGGTTCAGGCAGTTTAACTTGGTAAGCTTTATTCAAAATGCAATTTAACATTTTTTTCGAAGTTAAGCCTCTTCTCTTATGTGCTCATAAATAAAAAAAATTAAAATCCGAGATTCCGGCAGATGTTTTTCTGGCTCACTGGAAGAAAATGTGATACGATAACTTTTTTTTCTCGCCGACTGCAGAATACAATCTTTCAAGCAAGAACGTTCGACTTATTCGAGAAAAAAAATATTTAACACAAATTGTTTTCTTTTCTAACACTACATTTGTAGAATTTTCGGTTCTTACTGAAAGGGATTTAATGCACGCCACACAATCATTAGGCAAATTGGAAAACTCAAAATATTTTAACGACTTTAATAGGAATTCCTAATTAAAAGCCAAGAAAAGATTAATCTAGTTTTTTCTTAACCAAATGAAATTCTTTTAATCCATTTTTAATGTTTGTAGGTCACAATATTTAAAATCTGGAGCAATTTTTATGAAACGGTCGGCTGCATTTTTATGAAATTTTTTGAGAGCATATTTATTACTAATTCAATTTTCTGTTTAGAAGTGAAAAGAAAGTTCGGGTTATTTTTTTAATTCAATAAGCATTACTAAATGAAATCTTTTATTCCTCTCGACATATTTTAACTGTAGAATAATTTATAAGTTGAGCCAAATGTTATTGACGAAAAATATTTAACTAAGATAATTGTATTTGAATATTTTCATTAGGTTATGATCACAAGATATTTATCTTATTTATTTTTTTAAAAAATATTTAGAACACATATACACATAGGAATTGTCAGGAGGACGGTAAATAGGCTATTTTATTTTGAAATCCTAACTGACAAAAATTTGGAAATTAAAAATGATATCTAATGACAGATGAAAATACATAAATTATGCAAACACCGGATCTCAAGTTTTTGCAGATTCGTTTCATGAAAGAAAACAAATAAAAAACAACCAACAAATAAAAGTTAAATAACAAAATTTCTTTATTATTATTCTTTAATATTAATTTTTATCTTACTCATGATACAGATGCTGTGCCAATCACTTACAGATCCTTATATATCTGCCTGCGGGTTGTTAACCCTTTCAAGTTCACTATATGTTTCGTTCTGAAAATTGAGTATTTCAAAAATGAGTATTAGACATGTAGCTTATCATATATATGTAACAGAAAAAAATTTAGCATTTTTTTTTATTTTCAAGAAATTTATGGTTTCACAGTGAAACCAATGAACGGTAACGGGCTATTTTTCCTCCGAATAAGTTAGCGTCGAAATGCAATTTAAATTATGAATTTAATTTATAAGTATACGTGAGTATTCAGGATATTGAACCTTCATAAATTTCAATATTACTTTCGAGGATTCAATCTTAAAAAATATGAATTTGTACAAGAACCCTCATCATTTTGCTTCTCTTAAAGATCAAAAGCAATTTAGCTCTTACAATGCCGATATAGTTGTGACTACTAACGGTATTGAACTCGAATTCTTATATAACTTGGCCTATATATCCGACTCTTAAGTTATGATAGAAAAATTACGCTACGTTTCGCCCATGCGCAGTGAAAAAATGCTCAATGTGTGGTTTCAGTGCGAAACCAATGAGCACGAAAGTGTTAAATATGTTGTAGCTGTAAGCCGTTACAATTTCACTCTTCGTCCCCGCATATTTTTTAAATCTGAAATCAGCTTTGCACTTTCATCTTATTACATTACAACTTGCTTAATGGATAGGATAATTGGTAATGAGAGACGACAAAAATTGGAGTCAGATATCACCTAATGAATTGAAAAGGAAGGACTTAACTTTCCTAATTCTCCACAAAAACCCAAGCAGAAAAAAACCTTAATTTTTCTTAGTCGCAACCTGAAGTTCAAATTACAAGGCGATTCAGAAGTCTCTGCAAATTTTAAAAATTATTAATTTACAAACTAGCGAAGATAGAAAGATACAGTTTGCTCATAAAAGGTCGAGAATTATAACGGATTATTTTTTTCGCAACACCTATGCTAACAGTGCTATAAACAACAATTTAGCTGTTGTATAATTTGAAGTTTAAGCCTCAAGATGACCAGATCATGCTTTGGCCAGAATCCAGACCCATTTCTGATGGAATGGCAAAACATGTACAACAAAAATATTGATCAATTATGTGAAAAATTCTAGTTTCTCGCCCGGCAAATAAGTTCCTCAATGGAGGGACAAGCAAGGATAATTCTTCAGCCATTATTCCTTCCAGTGTCTTATCCACCAGTTTAAGAAATATTTCATAATTTGAATTATAAAGTATATAACTAATAAATGTTGGTTTCCCGTCAAAAATATCCAGTTTCACTTTCTTTCTTCCTGTGCAAATAGATTTTTCTTATATTTATTCGTTTGCGAATAATTAGTTTTTAAAGTTCCTCTGGACTTCTGAATCACCTGTTTACGTTTGGATTTTTTGAAGGAAAATTTACTGTGAATTTTTGAAAAGCACAGCAAGGGAAATTTGCAGAAATAAACAACGAAACTACAAGAATAGACTGTGATAAATGGAAAACAAAACATAGCTATTGCCTTTCATATCATCGAATATAGAAAATAACCACAGATAAGCTTCTGCTGACACTACCTTACGTGAGCGAAAGTATCTTAATAATCTCCGCTTTAGTAATAGAACAAAATAACTGGATACCTTTCGTATTAGTAATGATATTATTAGGTTATTTATGTTCCAAATAATTCTCTGCAGATTATGAAAGCAAAAAAATATATTTCTGAAGATACTTAAATGATCTCTACAATGGATATGACGGTTCATAAGAATTTGTTATATTATATAGCTCATAATATTTATGCAATGCGATTATCTATATTTCATTAAGCTGTCGTAAGTTTAAATGATATTTGCTAACGGTGTGATGATATAAAGTTGGATTTAACTTCAATTACACACTAGAAAAAAACCGTTTACAGTCAAGAAAGAGAAAAAGGAATTTTTTCTATTATTTTAACATCTATCATTATTTATCCGAAATACAACATCATTTTAAAGCGAATAATAAATCCTAATTATTCTTATAAGTAAATATTCATAAGTAAGTGTCTACATAAATTTATAGACTGTGATGGTTGTTGCTATCGAAAAATTTGAAGATTTGACACATCTTCACATTTTTGGAATAAAATTGCCCATATTTATCGGCGAACATATTGATATTTAATCTTCGTAAACAAATTGTATCATTCCGTATATGATTGTTAGATTTTTCTTGTAAATTTGTTTAACTTTAAAAAATCTAATATTTTTGAGTAATTCGTTGCATTTAATTGTATGCCTCAGTTCATAAATATAACACATTTTTTTTTTTAATTTACAAGAAATGTTGAAGAAAAATGAAAGTTTCTTTGTTATATTTGATTTTTGAAAGTGTAATAAAATTTATTTTTTATCACAACTATAAAATTACATACCGATTCCTAAGACATGAAATTTAATTCACTAACGGTTAGTATTGTAACTCACAGTAGCTACGACATGCAGTAAAATCTTTTTTCCAAACATTCAGATTTTAGTGATTTTCTAGATTAAAAAATTTGAATAAAATCAAAAGGAAATTATATATAATAGAAAAGTATGGAGCTGAAAATAAACTTTCAAAGATTCCATACCTCTCTGTCTCCTTTATACCAATTCAACATTGCTGGTGGATTTCCTCCGACAGCTACACAGTTAAACCTCTGCATGTCACCTACTTGAAGGGGAGATCCAGCATCGTAACCCAATATAATTGGAGGTTTAGGTGGATCTGTTGGAAAAAAGGATTTAAAATCATATGAATCATAAGATTTTGATGCAATGCATTCTTAAAAATACTATGAATTTCATCTTATTTCCTTCTAAAATGAAATTTAATTTTTTTATAAGTATCAGTTTCCGCTTGAATTTAAGATATTCTGAAGAATACTAAACTTATCTCGCAGCTAATACAATCATATAATTATACAATAGAACAGACGATTTTTTAAAATTGAACAATAAAAAAAATGTTGGATTCAAAGCATTTGGAAGAAATGTAAATGTAATAAAAAATGGTGAATAAAATGTGTTTTATTTTCACCGTTATCATTATTAAATTTAAAGATTTTGTGGCAGATAAGTTTACCAAAGTTAAATTTTTTGAAATAGGATATTTCAAAATGCTATGCATTTCGTTTCAGATGTTATTAAATAAAATACTGATAAATATATATGGTGAGTTGAGAAGTATTCACCGGTGACTGTTTCTTTCATGTTTTTAATTGACAATTTACTTTAAAAGAAGTGTTGGAAAACCCATAAATAATCATTCAGGTTTTCCATTTATGGATCATGAATTCTTCAAGCAACATTTCGAAACTATTGTTCTGAGAGAAATCTGCCATCTGTAAATTTTAGCAAAAATTTTATCATTCGAATTTGTCATGTTTTTCGTCGGTTAAATGCAAGAATATGTTCCTATGCATTATTTATGTTCCCCTTCAGTCATTAACAAGTGTGTCTGAATATTTTTCTTTGCTTTTAGAAAGCATAAATAAACTTTAACTGCCATAATTCAGTTTTATTTAATGCATCATTTAGTAAAAAAAAAAAAAAGAATATTTTTTAAAAAAAAATTCTATTTTTTATCAGATTAGCTACAAATCACTACCATTGTCAAATAAAAAATAGTAAATTTGGACCTCTAAGTTTCAAAACTAATTATATTATGAAAGAGGAAAGAGGTTTGCAACACTTTTTATTTCATTATTGAAGGTTTTTGTTTAAGAATATTCTCCAATAACAGTAACATTTTGTGCGCTTCAATAAGAATTTTTCTGAAAAGAATGAGTTCTCAGAATAAAAGCACCGATTATCAGTTTTATACCTCACAAAGATGGCCTTCCCTTTAGTATGAAACTTCACCCACAGCACATGATACAGAGCACCATCTCAAGTGATGCGATATCCCAGAAATTTAGCACCTTATTTTCATTATCAGGGAAAATAGGATGCTACATCTACTTCTTCATTACAAGAACGAAGCAGATTTATATGGCTTCAGAAAACATTAGACAGACGAAATACTGTGAGACATAATGCACCTGGCAGGGAGCGCAAGGGGAACTCGCCATACTTTTGGAAACCATCCAAAGTGATGGAACCGATCAATTAGCAGTTACCCTACTAAGAGCTGGAGCTTTCTTGATGCCTTTATTGTTCTCACTAGGAAAAGAGGCCTCCAGGGGGATTGATCAGCTTAATCATAATGAAGGTTATTGGAAGATCCTTATCTGAGTCTGGAGCGACGAACTGTATTGTATGGTTTTGATGACTTCAGCATCAGTTTATTGGTTGTTTGTACATCAAGTGAGTTGAAAACTAAAATCGGTTGATCTAAATTGAGTTAGCAGTAATAGAGTAAATTAGAAGAAGTGCTGTCTGTGCCGAGTGGAGCTAAGCTGTTATAGTGAGTATGGTAATTAACGCCTGATTAGTTTCAGTATCAAGTAGAAGAATACCGGAGTGTTTGAGTTCCTGATTTTTCTGAGAGGAAAAATTATAGCGAGAATTTGTGTAAAGTGAGAGGAAATGAAAATTTTAATTACAAGATAAATCACTAATGAAATTTCAGTTTCTTTTTTATTAGAGTTTTAAACATTAGAGCTTCGATATAGGTTTGAGTAAAATTGACTACTTTTTTCATATTTAGAATGAAATAAATATAAGAATCATGAATGCACTTCTGATCCCTCACTATAAAGCCAGAATATTTTTCCCGGTATTTAGTTTCTTTAATTTTTTTAAAGGTTATTTTAATAGATGTAAAAGTTTTATTTTTCGAACAGTAAACATTTCAGTCAGTTGTAAAAGTGTAAAGACAATTTATTTTGAAATTAATTCTGCTATCCAAATTTTGATTTCCACATTTATCTGAATGTTGAGGGTATCACATTTTAATAGTTATCTAAAATGAATGTTATAGCATCCACGTCGATACAGATCAATATGTTCAACTAGGAAGAAGGGGTAGCTGTAGCATTCCTGAATTGTATATATAAATAATTTTTAATGAAATACATATATTTATAAGTTTAGTGTATTAGTTGCTCAGTATAACACCTTTCTTCGTCAGTATATGAAAATACCCATCAAATTAAATTCACACGTACATGAAATATATATAAAAAAAGCTAAGCATATTAATTCATTACTTGAGGTGAAAATTTCTAAGTCAGATTTACCGACTCAGACCTGGTTATCCTTATCCGAATTGTCAGACCTGGAATCTACGGGGAGTTTATGACCCTGTTGAAAGCACTGTCCGAGAAGCAATGAAGGTTTATTTTTACAAACTTGGCATCGAAAAGATGTGAACTTCGTAACTTTCTGCCTACAGCAGTATTTACAATAGATAATGGAAAATACCAGACAAACAAATATCAATGAAAGTACCCATTCTCAATCGCAACCAGCTACGATAAGCCTAATGAATACAGATACTGGCAACACGTCGAACGTTCCACATCTATTTTACGCAATGTAGCATTAATGGATATGTTTTAATACACAGAGACAAAACAAAATGAAAATACCTAAAGGTGAAAGATGATTTTAAAAGTAAGAATATATAGAATTGGATACATGATGATATGGTTTAAAATTTGAGTGTTATATCATTCATGCCATTTTGCATTGCAATGAAAAGGAATGCTGTAGCATTCATGCTAACGAACATGTTATCATAAAAACTGTGTTCACCATTTCAATATATGTGTTTGGCTATCTTTTTTTAATGTATATGTTACCGTGAAAGACCGAAATTTGGAGAATGTCGACTTTCACCGGTGAATGACAACTTTCACATAGTCGCTTGTTGTATGTGCAAAATATTTGCCAAATATCCTTATTTATCACTTACACCGGCAAATGTCGACATTCACCAGAGCATATCTGTGCTTGTCGACATACACCGGTGATGGTCCAAATTCACAAGAATATAATCAAATATTCGGTCTTTCACCCACGTATTTGGTATGTGTCGACTTTCACCGGTGAAAGTCGACATTCTCCAATTTCGGTCTTTTACAGTAACATATACATACATTCACTTCTACTACACGTCACTTTCAAAAACATTGCAATGGTAGGCTATTCACAGTTTTCATTATAAATCTTGAGATTCTGTATGAGAAGAGTAGATATTACTCCCCGAAAAATAAATCATTTTTTGGTATTTTAGTTGAAATGTCCAACAATAATAATGAAACTGTGTTTATTCAATCCAGTTGAATAATTCAGTTCAATTCAGTTGAATCAATTAAATCCAGTTGACAGGTACACGGAATCTTATTTTCCAAGAAATAACTTACAAATAACTTAACAATCAAGAATGCAAAATTTTGAAACTTAGGGGGTCAGTTTTCCCTAGCTCTTTCCTGTTTTAAAATTCTTTCGTGAAAAATTCTACCATAAGCGATTATTTAAAATTAAAAAAAGCACTCATTACTTAATTAACGAGAAAAAGGAGGATAAGGAATTTTATAATCAACAAGCATATATTATAATTGAAAGAACGTTGCTAATCATGAGGATTTCTGTAATGATGTAATTTGTTTTAATCCAGAGTCAATATTTGAACAACTAATTGAATATCATTTTGATATTTAAATATGCGTAAAATTACAAACTTTAAAGCTGTGTTATATGTAAAGTTAGCTTTGTTATTTTAAAATTATAAGGTTTTTCCAAAGCCACTTACTTCCCAACGTTCTTATTTCAAAACATTCCACCCGCGTTGCCACAATTTTAATAAGCTCAAGAATTCCGAGAGAACCATGTTTCGCAGGCCCGTTTTTAAATTGAATTTTCATCTACAACAAACTGTAACTTCACTAGAAGAAAAAGATTCTCATTTTGGAAGGAAATAGTTCTAGGTACCCGATCACTGGGAAAAGATCCAATAAGGGCCTTCAGCTTCAGTCGTTTACCGAAGCGTCTACGATATACATTACTTAGTCTACAAAAGAAAAACTCACACACACGGTATTATACTCACACACGACCCGAAGTTTGTGCGTTGTCGACGCTGTACCACTCACATGCGGGTTCTTCGCATAGCAGGAAAATAGTTTCATATCCGGCTCCTACAAAGTACAAGAACAAAATCAATATTCAAACAGGATAACTATGAAGTATAAATAAAAGAACACGCGAGGATAAATGTACCGGAACGAAACTTTTGCTGAATTTTTAAAGTTAGGAAGGAGAATAAAGAAAAGCTTTATCCGAAATGTTTATTTTCTGTAGTTGGGATCGTATTAAAATTGCAGAATAAATATTTATCAAGTCAACATCGGATCCTGATATTCCGCCGTGGTACGTTCAATGCGTGTTTTCTTAATAAAAATACTTCGTTGCGCACATTCATTAAACAGATCAGGATAAATATTGCATAAAAGGAATTTCTGCCATATAAAAATTATTTTTAAGGTATTCGCGTGGGTAAATATTGTATTCAATTATGCTTTACTAAAAGATGTTGAAAGAGCGTAAAGACTTAGGTTCTCATTTAACGTCTATAATAGAAGTGAGTATTATACAGCACGATTCGTGGACATTTTGAATAGTTATTTTCTGCAGTTGGGATCGTATTAAAATTGCAGAATAAATATTCATCAAGTCAACATCGGATCCTGATATTCCGACGTGGTAGAGTTTAATGAGTGTTTTCTTAATCAAAATATTTCGTAGCGCCCATTCAGAATAGGATAAATCTATAATATAAATCAGAAAATACATGTATCTGTCGGTCTGTCTATCTGTCGGTCACAAGAACTCCTCCTAAACGGTGCACACGACATTCTAGAGCACATTTCTAAGTCAACGGTGCTATTTTCAACTTTCAGAGTTAATTAGTTCTAAAGATATTTAATTAAATAACGAAAATTAGCCGCTGTTAAGCCTAATGCTTAGACGTTTTTTGCCAATAACTTTGGAAATATTTATGAGACTGCAATTATTTTTATGACATTTTAAAGAGCAGAAAATTATCTTTTTAATGATATTAATTCCATTGCGATGAAGTGTTTTCTTTGATTGTTATTAAGGTTTAAAAATATATATTTAACGCAATTTCTAAAAATAGTTTTATTCTTATAGAAATAAATTCAAGCCAATTTACTGTTTCGGCAGCGGGCTTTTGCCAGTGTTAAAGTTAATATAAGAAAATATTGCTTTCTTTGAGCATAAACAAAGAAGTAGACTTTTCACTTCCGGTTACCGGTTGTCGTAGCATTTACATCTTTAAATACGGTTATACAGTGATTCAATGACGTTAGTGAATTATTCTCTCGATGCTTTGTTTAATTTTCACAAATTTTTAACTGATCCTAATGAGTGTGTGCTAAGCCTTCAAGGCTACTTATTCAGGTTCCTATCGTAGAAAGAGAAAAAAAGGGAGGGAAAAAAAGATGTAACAGTTTATCTGTCGAAAGAACTCCTCCTAAACGGTGAATAGTCTTGATTTGCACACGCCATTCTGGGGTCTGTTCCTAGATTAATTCTACTTTTTCAAACTTTCAAAAAATTACTGCCTAAAATATTTAATTAAATAACGAAAGTTAAGCCAATTTTCGGCGTTTTATCTCAGTTTTTTGCCAATAATTTCAGAAAAATATATTGCACGTAGATTATTTACATACCATCTCAAAGAGCAGAAATTATCTTTTTAATAATTTCAATTTAAATGGTATGTGTTCTTTTTCTTAATTTAATAAACATTTCAAATTTATTTCATACACAATTTGTAACAATGCTTTCTTTTATTGTAATTAAATTCAAATCATTGATCGTTTTATCAAATCCTTCATTCCGGTATTTTACCATAGTGAAAGTTATGATAAAAATATTATTTTCTTTGAATGTTAACAGAAAGGTAGAAATTTTATTGAGCTTTTATTTCATAGAATATACCTCTTTCAATATGTTTGCACCACAACACATTAATGTTAATTACTCTCTTTCCGCGATGCTCCACTTAATTTTACAAATTTTTCAATAATCATAATGAGTGTGCAAAATCCCTCAAGATTGTTGAGTCCACTTCGTATCGAGGGAGAGGTCCTAAGGAGAAAAAGAAAGAACACTATGCAGTTTTTCCCGGTCAGTGACAAGAACACTAAAGAGAAGAGGATTGTAGTCCGGATAATGGCAAAAATACAAGATATGAAAGAGTTTCTGCTTTTGCCGCAGTAATGATGGGGAGGGGAAAATGGAGTACGAAGGACTACGATATTCTTGAAAATATTTTTATCCCGAGCAACGCCGGGCATATCAGCTAGTATCTCATAAAAGGAATTTCTGAAATATAAAAATTATTTTTAAGGTATTCTCGTGGGTAAATATTGTATTCAATCATGCTCTTACTAAAAGATGTTGAAACACATAAAGACTTAGGTTATCATTTAATGTTTATAATAGAAGTGAGTATTATACAGCGCGATTCGTGGGCATGTTGAATAGTTAAAAGAAAGAAAAATAGTTAAACGAAAATAGAAAAGCTGTATTTTTAGCCAGAAGATATATTTAGAAATTTTTCAAAAATAATACTACAATTTACATGATGACTGAATGACTGAAAGATATTTATTTCCTGTTTTCTTTTTATTTATGATATCAGAGTTTGCATATGAGCTTCAAATAGTTAACAACATTCAGTCAGATATTTTGTTGAAGGCAGTACTCAATCAGCTAAACACTCCCGAAACTTCATTGCACTTGCTGATCTAAATACTTTTAGAATGTTAATGAATTGTTAAAAACAAGACAAAATAAAATGCTGTAATATTTTTAGTGCAAAGAATGTTTAAACCCATTGATATATCATTAATAACAGATGCGTAGCATTATTATGTAGACAGTTAAAGATGGCATCCATATTAAAAAGAATTCTATCATTACAAATATACATGACGACATGGTTTGAATTATTCAGAAAATAATATTTATGAATTTAAAATAAATTTTTAAATACTTTCAAAGCTATATGAAATCAAGCAGCCAAAAAATATTGTTCCCTATTACTTTGAAGTTAAATCCAAGCATTGTATACAGCATCATGGCATTTAAAGAAATATCCTATATTACCAATACTAAAACGTTAATATCAGTAATTTTTTTTCAACATTTTAAGTGTATTTTTGAACTAAGCAAATGACAATTTCGCTTATTTAAAAAGAAAAACATATATTAGATTCTTATTTTCACCCTATAGCTCAAAGTTATTATGCAGCATTGTAAGGTATTCTGTATTACTTGAGGTTAGAAGTAATTATTGGTAGACATAAATTGATTTTTTGGCACTGGAAGAATGTGAAAGACAGTTAATAAATTGTTAAAAACAAGAAAAAATAAAATGCTGTAGTATTTTTAATGCAAAGAATGTTTAAAACACATTGAATATCTCATTAACAACTGATGCAATAACAATAGTAAATCGACAGTCAATGATGACACAAATAATAAAAAGAAATTCACAACTATAAATATGCATGATGACATGGTTTGAATTATTCAGAAAATTATTTATCTGAATTTACAATAAATTATAAAAAAACATACAAATCTATACGAAAACACGCAGCGAAAAAATATTATCTTCTATTATTTCAAAATTAAATAAAAGCATTACATACTGTATCATGCCATTTAAAGAAACAACTGCAATTTCAATTAAAATCATTATTATAATTTAAATAAGAACAAATTTTAGAAAAGATGAGTATTGTTAAAAGAAAACTATCCCTGCAAACTTTTGCATGCCTGGTTTCATTAATTATTTATATCACTTTATTTTTAAGCTCACGCCGCGTGCATAAATAATTAACTTTTCGAAATTAACTCAAAAGTTAGGTTTTCTGACTATTTTTGAAAAATTTGGAAGACAGGCGAAATGCACTTCAAGTAGAAATGGCACATAAAAGAAAGAGAGCTTCTGTAATTGGGAATTCTAATCGAACTTCTTAACAACCGTTACGTGTTCAGCAAAACTCTTCAGTTTATCCTATCCATCCAACTTGAGGAACATCCCTGGTGAAAGATTTCTTTTCATAGAACATGGATACAATTACGTTTCCTTAAGATCTGTGCTTTTTGAGAAAAGAATATTTCCCTCCTCGATAAAACGTCCTTCAGGGTTTTCCTTGTAAGATCTGTGCTCAAAAGAATCGATATGATTTCTTTTCGAGCTGTCTTCACGTAAAAACCTGTGCAATTTATCTCCCGTCTAAGGATACAGAAGCCATTACTTTATGTTCTTTTATCTTGCAATCCTTTCAAAGATTAAAGTTCTGAAAACTGTTCGCATCCGGTGATAGGAACGGAAACAATCGATCAACTGGGAACAATCATCTGAATTCATGAATTTAAGGTTCCACCGGGGAATGTTTTGGCGATTCCCTGGCGTATTTTGATTTCGGGGAGGAAATGGCCGAAGTTGACCAAGATATATACTAAAGAATCTTTTATCTCTCCGTTTATGGCTTTTATTCCGTCGCGCGTTGAAGGTAGTAAATCCTCGAGGACGATTAAATTTTTATGAATGATCCTTATCTAGGCCTGCTCTCTTTCCTGGTCTAATCCCACCTAAAAGTTTTGATGGCGCGCTGTTGATGGCTGATGGTAATTAAGGAATTAAGTTGGATCGAGCTGGGAAGAACTTAGTAACTAAGATTTACATTCCTTTGAATAGTTAAGACTTAAAATATTAATATTCCTAAATCGTGTTAAAAACCATCATGGGTTTGCTTATCCTACTTTCAATTTATTTTTATGATTTGCATTATAGCCAAATAAGTTATTAAATCCCTTTAGTCGTATGTTATTTTAGATACGCATTTTAATCCTTTAAATTTTTTAAGTTTTATCAACCAAGCGTTTATCGAGAGATTGGAAATATTTAAGGTAAAGGCACTTGTCATTCAAATGCATGTTGCGTTACGCTGTGTAGTGATTTTTTGTCATTTTCATTTTCTTCCCGCTAGAAGCGCAATGAAGTTCAAAATTAATTTGGCGTGCAATGCTTAAGCATGAAATAACCCCTTTAGCACAACTGTTAATACCAGTTTAGACATTTATGGCTATTATATCTTCTAACAGTTCCAATAAACATCTGAAGCATTTCATGTATTTTATAAACATATCGTTGTATCAAAATGACAATAGCTGTACCAAAACACTGTGTATGACCTTATGTGGCATTACTTAATGATTTTTGAATGTTCTTTTTATGAAATGTACTAAATACCTTTAAATACACTATACTGATAATACCTTAAAATAAACTAGAAACATTTTGAGATATTTGTTACCTCAAAAATCATAACTTTTCAAACAAATAAAATTTTTATCAACATAATGCTTTCAAAAATTACGATGCTTTAAAAGCAGAATATCTGTTCTTGAAGACATGTTGCTGATGCTCAGGAAATAAGTTGTTGTTATTGTAGCTAGGTTCATGAACTCCTTTAGCAAATCCTCATTAAGTACCATAAACATCACAGTTATTTCCAGAAAACTTATAGATTCGTATTTTTATTATTAAAGTGACAATATTTTCGTAACAGAATGGTAGAAAAATTTATTAAAGGGAACAATATTTTCATATCAAAATGGTAGAAAAGGTTATTAAAGGGATCAATATTTTCATATCAAAATGGTAGAAAAGGTTATTAAAGGGATCAATATTTTCATATCAAAATGGTAGAAGAGGTTATTAAAGGGAAAAATATTTTCATATCAAAATAGTAGAAAAGGTTATTAAAGGGAACAATATTTTCATATCAAAATGGTAGAAAAGGGTTTAAAGAGGACTATATTTTCATAACAAAATGGTAGAAAATCCCGATAACAACAAAACAAAGGCGTTTACTTCCTACAAATTAAAATATTTATATTTATTAATATAAATTGAGATAATTTATACAGTAGATAAAAAAAATGTCTCCATCCTGCATTACTGTTACATATAATTCGAAAGGGTAAATAAATAAATAATCATCTGGCTTTAAATTTTCATTAATATAAAACATTTAAATTTCCAGTATCGTAAAATTTACAAAATAATGTTCATGATCCTTTAGATTTTCAATACGGGCAGCTAGTCAACAATTCCATTACTGTTTTCAGGGATAGTAAGAATAGGCAGAATTTTGCACCTTATTTCTGAACTTTCATTCACATTTAAGTAAAATTAATTTGAAACTAAAAAGGATTATTAATATATCAGTATTCAACTTGTAGCATCTTATGCATTAGTTTCTTAAAGCATGAAAGAAAAATTTGGTTGCATTTGAATAAATTTTTTTTTCAAAACTTTCGACTGAAAAAGTTAGTAGGAAGAAATTGCCACTACCAATGATTAATATTAAATTCGGAGAGCTCTCACGGCAAATCAAATCTGAAATTTTGCTATACTACCGAAATCAGTTAGGATATTTGGTCATTGATGTCTTTCTTTAGTCCTATGTTGGCAGATAAATGAATGTGAGCATTGATATCCTGGCAAATCAAATATGAAATTTTGCTATACTACCGAAATCAGTTACGATATTTAGTTAGTGATGTCTTTCTTTAGTCCTATGTTGGCAGTTTGAACGAATGTAAGTCTTGATATCCTTTAGCATTTTAAAAATTACTTAGGCTATTTTTCTTAATTTGAAATATTGAATTTGAATATGTATCCCTTTATTATTGTGTTGTGTGGGTTATTTTTTATCAGTTTTTTTATATGGATTTTAAAGTGCCTTTGAAATGAAAGAGAAAAAAAATGTTTTTATAAAGCCGGGGCGCCCCAGGAAAATGGGTTCTTTTTTTCAACTCAACCACACAGAATTGTGAATATTCTTTATTTTGACTGGTTTCATATTCTAAATTGATATTTTGTAATAATGTAATTACTCAGGATTATTCCGAGATGTATTTAAATTCCACCCCTGTTTTTGGGTGTAGTATGTGCAATAGTTTGGTGTATTGTTATACAAGTTATTGTATAATACGGGCTTATATTTTTATGTTTCCTAAATCCACCCAGCTCTTCTTGTCCCTGGAGACTGGGGAACTGCTCCCTTTCGTACTAACGGCAGTCTCTCTCTCCCTTTTTTTTCTCTCTGTTCAATTAGTATTATTCCCCACCGTTCCACTAAGGGCTTTACACCCTTTCGGATAGGCCTGGTCGGTTTGGGTTCCTAACCTTTCCTTTATTATGTGTAAGAAGCGGATGGCAATTTCATCAGTTTGTTAAGAAGTTTTATTTTTCCGTTCGCTATTATATTGTATAAGATCAATATATAATGTATGCATAGAAGAATTTAAATATATTTACAATACTTTTGCATTTTCTACCTATCAAAAATCTGTCATCATGAAGTTTATTTCTTTAACCTTTTCTTTTGAAGAATTTATTCTGCATATGTTGAATAAATGAGCATAAGCCACGAAAGGGCTCCATGTTTTCGTAGATCGTGAGTTGGTTGGTTCAAACAGATGTATAAAATCTTTGGCGGTTTTCATTGAAAGAGTCGAAAACTCCTCTCACTCTAGCTAACTTAACAGTTTTTCTATGTGTGTCCGTCATGTCTTCGTCTTCGAATCTGTTGCCAGCGCACAAGTTTCTGGCGCAGAGAGTTCGCCGACACGATGCGAGCTCAAAAGAAAGCTTAGATTGGAAGGCAGAAGTCAGATTGAACGAAAAGGCTCGATGCATTGTACTCGAGGGATGTTCCTATTAGGTTAGAGAGAGGGGAAGGGCTCAAAGAGGGCTAGTCGAAAATTCACAGCAAGAAGTAACTCACTGGCTTACTCTGCACGCCAGCTCCTCCAACTAAGGGTTAAGTCGACACAAAAGTTGTCATTTATTTGCCTAGCAAGACAAAATTAAAGATTACGCTATGAGCAACTTTTCAGAAACACATTTAGTTACCTCATAACCGCAAGTAAGCTACCACAGCCCTGCATTAGAATCCTAAATTTAAGTGAATGAAGGTTGTCACGACACCAATTTGGAACTGAGAGTGGAATCCTAATGGCCATTGCCGGCCACAACAGAACCCTTCGCCAAAGAGGTACGTCCTGACATCGGAGTGGATGTAACTCAACCGCACGCTATCTATGTACCATTTGGAAATTAGGGAAACAAGGATTAGTTTATTTAACTTACGGCTTCTCCCCGGGCAGTTGCCACCCCCTTCTGTGGTAACTAATTACCTTCTAAGCCCAGTTACGGATAGTTTACTTATACTTCATTTGTATATTAATGAATGCTTTGCAGAGGTTCTTTTTGTCCTTCCTAGGGATATTTAGGCGCAATTCAAAGTTTAGTAATCCTTTAGCAGAGGACAATTTTTGATAGTAACAAAGCTGCATTCTCATGCATATTTAGTCACGTCTCAGTCAAAATTTTAAACGAGAACTAGAAAGAAAACTACTTTTTAAAATTTGCTTGATGTGCTCTTTCATCTTAGGAAAACACCTATTAACATCATTCAAATGTTATCCTATAATACCAGAAATGATACTAAAAAAGTGCATATTACTCACTCAGCACTCTGGGAATGTTTTTATCTTTTTCATGGCCTTCTTGTATGAAGTTAAATTTGTGCTGAGTTTCATTTATTAAGATGCATGTATATTTCAAGTAAAATCGAAAATTTCTTAATTCAAATTATATATAAAATTTTCAAGCACTGAAGTTAATTGGTTGCATGATCATTAATAAGTTTTAATTATATACAACATTTTCCTTCATAACATTTTAGATATGGGTTCTTAAGAAATCACTAAATGTTTTAAATATGATAAATATGTGTTTCATGAAAAAAAACTAATAAAATTATAATAAAACTGATAATGATTTTTCAATGAATTGATACAAAAAAGTATTTTTTATCTATTTCCTACGTGTTCTTCTACGATTTTAGAAAAATGGGAAAGTAAGTTAAAATATGCAAGCCAACAAGTTAACAGACAGGCCGTGAATTTCTTTGGAAAATAAATAACGTTTGCTTTACAAAATGTCTCAGAGCAAATGATTAATAAAGTCTTAAAATGTACCGTTAGTTTCTTCGCATACTTTTGTATCCTTCTTCGTTTTGTTTCTTAAATATGTTTCGAACATTTTTCCAATTAAATTTTCTCTTCAGTTTTGAAACTTTGGAAGCAACGAATGAGAGGAATAAAAAAAGGAAGTATGTTAAAATATGAATAAGTCTTTATAGTCTAGACACTTAAGCCTCAAAAAATCTTTAGTGTCGGGAAATTTTCTTAAAAGATATTTCCCTTGTTTTTAAAAAGGAAAACTACTCTATATAGATGAACTTTTGATTGGAAAAAAAATGTCAATATATACTTCTTATATTAAAAACAAAGAAAACTAACTATTTTTTATTTTTATTTTGATTCACTAGGGTCATTGAATGCACTAAGATATTCTGATTTTTTTCATTTATTTTCCTTGCATTGCTGAATTTTCAAAAACGAAAAAATGATGCATTCATATTATTTAAAAACACTCTCAGAATTGCGAGAAACATTGGCAAATAAAAGATATAGTTTGTTCCCTTATGAATTATTTTCTTAATATTTCAAGAAAAAATTGTCTGCCCAAAAATTATTTATCACTATAATTGAATGTCTAGCAACGACAAAATTCTATTAAAAAGTACTGATGTTAAAATATGATATTTATGCAACGAAATTTTACGTAATAAATTATAATTTTCATTTTTCATGCAAAGTAAACACATAAAAGTCTTCTAGTAGTTCATAATTACAGTAATTTAAATGTCTGGCTCTTGAAATCATTTTGTATGCTTAAAAACTGCTTGTTTTAAATCTCTATGTAATAGTCTAATAAAATAAACTAAAAGAAGATGCCAATTAAAAATTGCATCAAAATTCTACTTTATATATCTAGAAAAATCGCGCCTCATCAGTTTGGTACGCAGATATTAGTTGTAGACATACCAATTTTAAAAAGATGTAGTTTAACAAATTTGGCTGACTTAAGTACTATTGTGAGAGATAAATTCCAGATCATATAGAAGAATGAGTTTTTAGTTTGTTCTTTGCTGTTTGATTTAATGCAAAAGTTGTCAATATTTTCGCACATTAGATCGAACACTTCAAATCATTTTCACTTCCTCTCTTTTCAATGCATCTTATTTAATTTCTCAATTTCATTGAATACTGTGATTTTAAAGAATTAGTATCAAGATACATTTTTTTAAATAAGATGTATTTGTTTGTTTTAAAAATATCGCTTTATTTTTGCATCAACGTATTGCAATTTTTCTTATTTTTCCTGTAATAATGAATATAAAAGTATTTTTAATCAATTTTTTCATGCCCTCGCTTCCTCCCTTTCTGGTATCTTGCTTTCCACAAATCGAAAATTATAGAGATTATAAATAATAAATGAATATTTTTTATTCAGAGTATATCAGAAGTTTATAAATACACAATTTTTAAGAATTTTTTAAATACACAATTTTTGAGAATTTTTTTAAATACACAATTTTTGAGAATTTTTTTAAATACACAATTTTTGAGAATTTTTTAAATACACAATTTTTGAGAATTTTTTAAATACACAATTTTTGAGAATTTTTTAAATACACAATTTAAGAATTTTTTAAATACACAATTTTTGAGATTTTTTAAATACACAATTTTTGATACAAGTGCAGTTTTAGGTTAGAGACCGGGATAGAAATAAAACAGTTCATGTATTTATTTCCCATTTTAAAACTACGCTTGAGCTATATGGGGATGTACTTCATGATTCTAAATAGTGGTGAATTGGTCTTATTTTCGAATTTCTAACCCACATCAATGCATGCATGATACTTTCAAGATATATCTGAACTCATTTATAAAATATATAATTTCTCCTTTGAATATAACAATGTGCCACCCATTTCTAAAAATCCCAAGTTAAAAACTACCATAAACGCATTTTAGTCGCAATGAAGAGGATTGAATGCTTTCAGAATCTGCAACGGTAAACTGAACACCAACTTTAAATTTCTTCTATTTACTTGATAAGTGATGAAATTAAATGCTATTTTTTACTCCAGCCTTTCGTATTTTTATAATCTTCTTACGAATTTCTTGTTCCGGGAATGATACCGTTTCATTTATTTTGTTTCTCAAAAACATGGATGTTCTTACAGGTGAGTTCTGATTTCCGAGTTATTATTTGAATTTAATTTTTTCTTTTAGCACTTACAATGCTTGTGTAATCCTTCCTTATTCTTTTTAATACTTTAAAATGTAAATATTTTACAATGACGTTTGTATGATGTTTTATCGTTTTTAATAGAATTTGATCCAGAATGTTTGTCTCCTTTATCAGACAATCCAACTCAACGCATGTTTTGAGTTGTAATAATAAATATAATGTTATTCAACCTGAATTTGTTTATATAATATGTTTAAAACTTATTCAGTTTTAACAAACTTGCTCGAAATGTAAAATATTTGTTAAAATGACAACTTTTTAATTTCTTGTAATATTTTTTCTCGCACAGCAATTGGATGAAGTGCCCATTATACAAAACAGATCTTAACTTTTTTAAAATTTCAAAACTAACAGACTTTAAATTGCATTTATTAGATACTATATTCAGTAGTATACAGCATAATGAAAGAAAAAAAGTTTTCTTTCTTAAATCCGATTGAATTGCCTTAAGAGTTAATATCAGTATCGAATCTAATTCCATTCACCAAGATCTTTTATACTTCACACACTTCTTTAAAATATAAACCAAAACTCTTTAACACCGAAGACTAAAATCCAATCAATTAGTACCGGTTGAGATGACAAGTTAAATAGTGTTTTCTCACTGTCTTGTTCCGTTCTTAGTAGAATGAATATATCCTAAATGTTCCTGACATTGGCCTTCGGAGATAAATCTGAACTCGGCTAATCTACGAAGTCTCCGAATTGCGTTGACGACTGCAGGGCAATAGGCAAGCCATTTGGAATTCTGAAGGAACTCTGTCTTGTGCTAATACTGCTAGCGACGCGGTTATCGTCAACATCAATCTCAACTCAAGTCCCTTAGCATACTGTAGACGCAAACGCAAACTGAGGTATAGTGTCTATTAGTTAAATGCTGGTAGGAGGATTATATATTATGTTACGTTATTAATATTCATCGGTATATTCACTGAATGATGAATGAATTCACTGACTCTATATGGTTTATTTTAAAACAATGCCGAGTTATTCATATTCTTATATTGGTAAAAAAATGCAATTCATTTCCCATTGTTAATTAGCAAAGAAAGATACTCCATCAAATTGCGTCCATTATCAAAATGATCTATTGCTGTGTAGAGTGTTCTTTATTTTTTAATTCCTTATTTCTGAAAATTCTATTGCTATCTGTATTAGTATTTATCAATAATGGAAACAATAGTATTTGATTCAGTAAACTAACAAGGAAACACCAATGTCGAAGCCCAATATGGTAAAGAAATATAACCTATCTATTTTAACTGATTCTAGTTGGAGATATGTTGCAGTTGCTAAAGCTAAACACCATAACTATTAATTTTAACATTTCAAAAAAAGACTTAGAAACGGCTGGTATACTATTATTTCGCTTGTATAAATGTCTTTGATTCAATTCTTACGATCTAGATATGTTGCACATTAATCACGGAAAGATTCTTTACACACTTTACTATCCGTACATAATAAGAGCTACAAAAACTTTTGACAATTTCTTTAAAATATTAAACCCAAATCTCTTGATCCAAGTCCATTTTATTACATCTCTTTAAAAAAATTAATATTTTAATTTTTTTTAAAAAAATTAATGTCATATGCATATTAGTTTCTAAAATCCATTGAATGTTAACAGCATCTCATAGTAGCAAGACATTACATATCTTTTATCTACTAGAAAGAAAACTTCAATTTTAATATACTGCCATTTGAAAGTATATCTCCTTGAGACGTTAAACAATAACCAACAGTTGTCTCTTCACGATATTTTCTTCTACTTTTTTAATACGGCGCGTTTTCTGTTTAACTTTATGGTATAGCGAAGAGAATCGAGTATTCATTTTGGACCTCTTTTCATTGACTGATTGGAGTTTAAATTTGGTGCAGATCTAGGTAGAGTTTTGATGACAAAAGTCCAACAACAAATTATATTTATCTTGTTTGTTGTGTTTGAGTTACTGTGTTCACATACGCACAGGCAGACATCAGGCTGTCTACACATTGATGGATTCGATCCGAAATTAGACACAAATCAACAATATTTGGGCCAAAATCATATGCTGAAATTCAGCAAGCTAGCTTGGTGCAATTTTTATTTCATCGCGATTGCATACCCAAGAATAGACAGATCCATAATTATCACGTTGACGGATTTAATCCAAAATTTGATTCGAATGTTAATTACAGAAACAAAATGTCACGTTTTATCTATCTAGCTGGTTGCGTTTTAGATTCAACTTATTTATGTGCACGAAGATTGACTAATAGACTTACCGTAGACGGATTTCATCGAAAAATTGACATATTTCTACAATTTTGGTGTAAAAACCAAACAGTAAATTTTATCCCTGCAGTTCGTCGCGTCTGTTGAATCAGCGTGATCACAGACAGACAGACATAAATACAAAACTATTTTTTGCGCTAAAGGTGGTCTGAAACGTAGAGATTCATTAAACTCTCGAAAACGAATAATTTGATGAGAATATAAAAGGCACTGTATTCTTCCCGTAAGACAAAGTATGTTTATTATTATGTATTATGTTTTCTGTCTAGTATCAAAAAGTTATTTCACAATACAAGTATTTAAAATTACACCATTGCAATGCATACGACTAAAAGAACGCACCATATTTCATCTTCTATCATTTACCAAAGAAATGCTTCTTACAAAAATATACATGTTTGAATAATGCATGGTTTAGTTTAAAATAATTGCGCATTCCACTATCAATTATTTAAAAGTGTACCATGGCAGTGCTTAAAGCCCAACAAAGACAATGCAGCGCATTACATCTTCTATCTATCAACACAAAGAAGTGTTTCTTCTGAAAAATATTCTAAGAATTTACGTTACGTGACTGTCGCATTAAAAAAAGTCTCCGAAGTGCATTTACAGTCAAGAAGCGAAGCATTCTAAATTACATTTTTCCAACTTCTGCATAGTTTCACACCCAAGCAAGAGAAGATACAACAACAGTTCTTCTTTGAAGCTTCGATCGATAAATCAAATTAAATTTCTGAACACTCGCAATACTGCTCCTTTTTTAAAAGAGCTCGCTTTTAAGCTTTCTTTGAAAATAGATTTATGATATTCTGTCGTCTAGAGAGCAAGTCATCAAAAGTTCATCTTCGCCATTCAGCTATATTCCTGAATAAATTGAAAAGTAATGACATTGTTTGCTGGCAATAAACAAAACGCTGGAATTTAGAAGTGATATTTTCTAGAAATCGATGGAAAAGCTAAGTATAAAATTATTATGCAGTTCGACGAGAGATTGTTTTTAAATACAAAATATACATTTTTAGAATTCTGAATATCAAAATTTCCACAAAATGTCGCTGCATTCTTATACCATTAAATTTACGACGCTAGATGTTGAAATCCTCGAAAAAATTTTGAAAAAATATCATATAGGCATAGTTTTATTTTTTTTAAAACTCTATTCAAAATAGAATACTTTTCAGAATTACTGTGCAGTTGAATTACATACTCATAACTATCGTATGCTCACGGATTTATTTTCTTTAAAGCTAAATGGTACGTCTTCATTTCATGTTCCTATCAATAATATATATACATATAATTTTGAGAAACATTTTTATGGGACTAAAAATATTAGTCCAAAAGTACAATGAATTTGATTTTAAAGCTTTAAATATTGAATGAAATGTAAAATGATGGTGTTATATTTCAAAATGCAGATACGGCTATGCTGTTCAGATTACATGGCGATTAAATTGTATAATTATAAAATATTTGTTAGTTATCCATTGTATACATAAATATATTTTTAAAACGGAAATTAAAGTTCAGAATAAAATATAAATCAACGGTCGTACCACATCGAATTAAACAAATACGAATATTAATGTCAAAGGATTCACGAGTGAAACGATAAAAAACCTAAGTAAATACTCTGACTTCATTTACGCATAGTAGATGTAAATATGGGAAAATACCCACTTTTTATACCACTTCTTGTAGCAGAAAATTTTGTACTTAAAAAGTGTATTTTCAAAAGATTACATGTTATTGTACTGTAAAGTATCATTTTTTTTAATGCACTTGAAGCTCTTATTTCAATAAATAAGTCCAAGGATTGAACTCTTTAGGGTTTATTTTTTTAATTATTGGCCACTTCTAAAAATCAGGTCCAGGAACTACCAGCAATAGGGCAAGGGTGATTATTCTACGCAATTATACTTAAGTAAAATAACATTCAGTTTATATATTATGTTAGGAGTAATATTAAACTTCATTAAAGCAGGATAAGAAAATTGCTGGTTTGAGGTTTTCTATATCATAGAAATTGGTTTTAAATTTATTTTGTGATTTATTTATTACTTAATTCGTTTTGCTTGTATCTTCTTTGAAACAGTCTGTCAACTCTTATGAAGCAGAATTTCTTTCACAAATTAGAATACTTGGCAGACATGAAATATTTTAATTAATAGTTATTAGATTTGATAATTTTTCTAATGTGTATGTATTATTGTTTTAGTATCAGAAAATGCAAAACCTGGGTGTCTTGCGATTGCACAGTTAAAGATAATTTGTTAACTTCAAAATCGCAATAAATTAGAGTAGGCATTTGAAATTTAACAAGTCTCTACATATTTTGATAGAATAAAAATACAGATTTCATAAATAATTCTTTATTGTGCTTCGAAGCAGGACTATTCGTGAAAATAAGTAGAGAATATAATGAAATTTCATAAATTGAGGTGATTTTATGGAGCCGAATATTCAAATGAGCTCCTCTGTTTTATGAACGACATTACAATATTCAAAAAATTATAATTTTTTCAATTCTTTAAGCCGCGAGTGTCACGAACCCCTACTGATCAGTGGACACTGATGAATCAGTAACCACTAATAATCAAAGCAGAATACGAAATAAATTAAAAGATTTAATTTATAACTTTCCAATACACTGAAAACGCAATTTATTATTCCAAATCAAAGAAAATCTTGCACTTCTTTGTGGTGCAAGCGTAAGTAAAACAATCCAATGAAAAGTGTCATTTCCAAACGCATATTTTCAACATATCTTTCACTGCAATAATATTTCTTCTTAAATGTGTTTTAAATATGAGTTATAAAATACTGCACTAAACCTTAAATCATTGTGCTGTTCCCTAAAAGTGACCAAAATTCCATATGCTTTTTCATGTCTTCTTACAAGATTGTATTTCCAGGAAGTACTTTCGCAATATTCTTGACCGTATTCCATCCAGTTTTATGAAAAGGATATTTCCGATACTGTAAAGCTTATCTTTATATAGAAATTATCAGAATTGTTAGAGGGTTGACTGCATCATTGTCTGCAACCTCGAATTCGCTGGTGGAGTCAAGATTACTACAAAATTCTTATTCAGAAATCTTCCTATTTTTTAATCATACAATCTTCAAGCAACGAAACTTACGCAAGCATCACTCTAAATCGTGCCAAATCATCTTTATAATATAATAGCCCAGATATGTCTCTCGCTGATCCGGGAACTCTCTGACGCCACCAGCTCACGTGGTTTGTGTTTTGGCTACGTGCCAAAGATTCAGACGCAACAGCCTGTCTACAAATTATCATACACACGGGGATACCAAGATGATTTAACAGCAATACCAGAATGAATTTATTTTCCTAATACAATCTTTTGGCATTTTCTTTGTTTCTTTATTCCATGTTCATTTCTTTTTTTTATTTTATGTTGATTCATCGGATTTAATTATCATATGACCTTCGTTTTCTTTCCTTTTATTTAATTCATGCGCAAAGAACTATTTAGAATAGCTCAGTTTTTCTTAAAAAGGTTTTTTTTCTTTTTTGTACTTAATTTTAGAAATGAATATTTATATTTTTCCCTTAACCGTTCTTACACCGAAAGGCTCCTTTTACTTAAATATTTGCATTTATCAATTCATAATTATTTTATTTTGTTCTTCTGTTAGTGGATTTTGTATTATTTTTACTCGGCCAAAACAAAAATCAGTGTCAATTGATTCATCAGTTGTGTTTTTCATGCTTTTTTTTATTTCTTAAGCACTTTATCAATATGCATGATATTTTCTTCAACAACTTTCGTAAGTAAATCTGTAACGATCAGATCAGAGATATGACGAGCACAAATCTTCGAGTCTTTATAATATACAGATAACTTGCACTACCTTACAAATGGAGCCGTTTCAAAACGAAGTTTGCAAAGCACAAACTAGAAACACGAACAAGTATGAGGGTTACGCAAACCCCAAACATCCAGAAATTACAAAAAATTGAAACATATCAGTTGCAAATTACTCTTGAAAGAAAGAATATGACCTTGAAAGAGGTTACGAAAGGTCACGTCCATTTTTGATCGATGGAATGCAAGTAGGAAGGGTGAAATGGGGCTGCTGGGGTGTAGACGCTCGTTCTCCCTGGTAAACCAAAGATAAAAATAATGGCACAAGTGGCGATTGGCATTTATTGCAAATTTTTAAAATTGGGAAATGTCATCCAAACTTCACAAATTTATTTCATGGAACTAAACAGAATTGAAAAATCTTTTTTATTCTGCAGGCCTCTATGCTGTCTCAGTAAATCGATCAAATGTTTCAGTAATTACATTATCAATTACCTTAACTGATTTTTTTAAATAAGAGATATAGATTGTTGAACAGCTCTAATGCGGTATTACTTAATTGGTTTAACCGGGAACTTTCATGCGTTAGTTTAAGAAGAAGTCGTAAAAAAATGTGGAAAACGTTAAAAACCCTGAAAATAAAACAAGTTTATAATTACTTGAAGGAGTAAAATTTTAATAGCTATTAATGTTTTGAAATTATTCAAGGCGAAGATTTGAATTTTTGAACGTTTCATGTTCAGATTAACTGAAAAGATAACTGAAACAAAATATTTCTTTTTAACATCATATAGTGTCTCAAAAAAGCATGAAAATAACATTCAACATTAAAGAATGGAAGAAACTGCCCATTACGATTTATCAAATTTTCCCTGTATAACTCTAAAAATAATCTCTGGGAAAATTTTCTTTAGAATTGTGAAAGTAAAATTTTTGCATGATGTCCTGAAACCAAAAAGTTAGCTTTATTCTCTTTATTTAGAAAACAAAGGTGAAATCCATTAGTTCTCCTTGCCATTTAAGTAAGCAATCCATTAAGCTTGTAATCAGTTTATTTTAAGCGGCCATTCGCTAATTAGGAAACTTTTAAACAATTAAAACTAATTGCTCTGTTACGCTTTCTAGCTGGAACAGAAAGTATGATGCCATTTGCATTTTCAGCAATGTCATTTGTATTACTCATTGTTTTCAAAATTTTGTAGACTCTCTAATTTGTATATCATTGCATTCAAAAGGCAATCAAAACAAAAAGATGTTGAAAATGGAATGAATATGTTCTGTACATTTATGTAATGCCATATTATTTTTTTAAATCTTTCTAAATAACAGTTGACATCCGAAATTGATATCAATCTTTGCCGCATACGAAAAAATCAAACATTATTTGACTGCATTTTGCTACCATCCATTCTATTAATGCTGTTCATAGACGCCTTTTTTATTCTATCTCTTGTATATTTATATGGCCTCAACCTTTCAACGTTTGATGTTATTTATATTGGGATTACAATACATATATAACAAAGATAGTATTCTTGCAACTATTATTATAATTGCTTTATAACTATAAAAAATTTAGTTGTAAAACTCTAAGCTTTGGTCGGTATTAGATATATTTGTTGTACAGCATTGATTGCACAGACAGAAACAATAGATATATATCTCATTAATATCAACACATACTAAAATCTTCTAAATCTTCTGAAGTCACTGAGCAACTCAAGCATGGTAAAATTGATTATTTACAAATTTCTTCGAAAATATATCTGCATTTTTCAGCTCATAATTTAGGAAGTTTCTAACTACAAAAATTATCGTTTTATTTAAATTAGGGTTTCACATATTGAGATTTTGTTAATGAGGGTAGAGAGTTCTGCTTGCCTCTGTCATTCCATGGTTGGATACTGCAATGATTAATTTTTAGGCAAAATTTCAACTGTTAATAACCAGTTACCTCTCATAATTAGCTATTTAGGTGAACTTAAGGTATTGCAATGTGAGCATTCTTAAAGACTTTCTATATTAAATCATTGTGACATTTTGGAACTGTTTCTATCCTCAAAGCAGGCAATGGTCAACCAAGGAGAGTCTATCAATTCTACTATTCTACCATTTGCAAGAGTCCATCCAATTATGTCTACACTTATTTCTCCTCATGTAATGGTATCTCTCTATAACATTTCGCAAGTCGCATACATAATAACGCTTGACAAGGAATATAATTTATTTTTATATGTAGAAATTCTATAGAAATATATATATATATATATATATAACTTTTTGTTGTCCTGGAATTCTAACATTTCCATCTATCCCTAAAGGAACGAAATAATATATTTAAAGACGATTACATATATTTTCAATTAAAAAGATTTTTAGAAATGTTCAACTGGGGTTTACAAGAATGAAGATCTGGAATCCGTTAAATTTCATCAGTTAATGGAGTCACTTCTGAGAACCAAATTGATCAGATAGAAATATGGCTATTACTTTCATGAATTATGAGTTTTATTTTCTTTGTAGATTATAGTCTTTGACTGGATGTAATATACTGAACGCGCATAAATTGCATCCAAATCTTCTCCAAACTGATTTCATTTTCAATGCTTCCGCTGAAAAGTATAAAATCTCACTTTTCTTAGACAAATAATGTTTTTTTTTATTAATAGAGTATTTCCAAGTAACCTGTTTAAGCAGTAGACTACTTCCATATCCAATTCACTCTAGTACATGCTACTGTAGATCTAAAACGACTGATAACAAGTATACAACATAAACATGTATCTGCATTTGCAGTTTCTACAAGCTCGAACATGCATGAATTTTCTCCATAAAACATATATATGAGGAGTATTTGTGATTATAATCATTGGATGAGCTCATCACTGCAAAGAAGTATCAGTGAATAAGTTTCTGAAAATCCTGAAATAAACAAAACAAACATGTCATTTATGCATCACTGAATGAATAGAACCTATTTGTTTTTATGTGGGAAGCGTGAATTGATGAATTTATTCGCCTGTTGAGAGTGATGGTGATGTTGCTCCGTCGTGATCCACCCATCAGTCGTTTCCCGGACATCTCTCCTCCGCCTTTTCGACTGTTTGCCCATCCACTGTCCAGACAGCTCGATTTAGGATTGCTCACGTCTGTTTCTGCAGCTCAGAGTCACTGTGTTACCTCGAGGAGCTTCGAGGGCCGTGAATCCATATATTTGAAGATCTGTAAGGAAGAGGACCGAAGTTTAAACAAGGAGAATTGAACTTTTCATGTTATTCAAAGAATATAAAGAAGAAATGAGACAGGAAATCTTAGGAAAAGAAAAAGTAACTGAATGACTTTATATAGATGATAAGATATTACACTATTATGAGGTTTTGATTGAATATTTTATAAATGCTAATAAAAAAGGATCAAACATTTTATCATATCTTAAAGGCAAAAAAATCTTTTGTTTACTTTGAACTTTTATTACATTTTTATAATGATAGATTCGATCATTTAGTTTATTTTGTACTGAACATCAGCAGATGTCATGTTACACTTTTGATGATTCAAGCTAGACGAGTGGATGTACATAAATTTACATCTTTGTGCTATAACATATGGAAGATCGAAATCAAGTGTAGTGACCACTCAAAATCAATATTTAACTTTTTTTTGCTATGCAAGGGCATTATTTCTTTTCCTATTAAATGACCTTCTTTGAAGACATTTAAAACTTTATCTTAGGGTATCGTCAGACGACGAATACGAGACCTCAGACAGCACCTTTGCTGAACAACGCCAGTAAGTCTGGAAACAATGTCCCTCCATACGCCAGAATGACATTTCTAATGAGATATGTGACTGTAGTCGCTCAAATATAAGGTCCATATTTTGGATATTAAAAATGTTTCATTTCTTTATTTAGCATGGTTAATAGAACTACTGGAGTATTATTTCAATATAATTCTGTTTTTAACTATGTGAAGGATGCAAATTCTTTAGATTTATTTTTTTGTAGCCTGTTCTTTAAATTATCTTCATTTGAGTGATAGAAATTATAAGAGAACATCAAAGAAAAACTGAAGAACCCAATATTCATTGCTTTGAATACTTGAGGCATAGGTACCCCAATGCGGTCTCTGGTGGTGGATAAGAGGATTTAATTATCGATATTTAATTAACAAAATGGGCTTAGATTTTGCTTAATTTCTCCCTATATGAATCCATTTTTTCGTAGTATGTCCTGGATAAATGCCAAAGAGTCACATTCAGTTTACAAAGAGTTCTTGCATTACAACAGAGTTTTTTATGGATTAAATCATTAATTTTATTTATATTTTGAAAATTTATTTCATAAATCATGTATTTTATTATTTTACACAAAATAAAGCATTTTTTCACCAGAAAGGAGGCCATAAAATTATTAAATTTTTCAGGTATACCGAAGATCTACGCTTGCTTATTAATAAAACATTCAGAACAATTAAATAATAACCAAATTTCTTATTTTATTAAAGGATTTCTTTTAAAGATAAAAAAATCTAATTTATTTCGCTTATCATATAAGACATAAATCTAAAACCAACAAAAAATTATCACTGTTTTGTAATTCGTACTATAAAGCTGACAAAATGGTTTTGTTGTTATGTTAAATTTACAATAGTACTGAAGGTTTAATCATTCTAAACCTTCAGCATTAATTTCTGAGCACAGTAAACAGAATTTTAAATATTTCTAATTATATATATGGCTTATTTTTACAAGTGTTTCTTACAATAATTCTTACAAATCGCTTATTTACTCAGTAACTGGAAATCATATGTTTTATTCATGCACTATTCTGGATTTAATCAGCTGATAATTAGAGTCATTTTCTTCGAAATCGCTAAATAAATATTCATATATTCTAGATATACCCAGAATTTCTAACGAGCTTTAATCTTAGCATATAAATTTTATCATTCAACATTTAAAATAGATGATAAAATAATCTTACTTTTACCAACCTTATTTATTTATTTCATTGAATTACCTTTTACACTGAAATGTCTTTCTTTCATTTTCTTTTATTCATTTTATATGTCTAGTAATAATTTTAAGACATTTATTACCAAGGTATGAAGAAATATGTATTCAGTTCAAAGAATTTGGTTCTAAAAAAAATCATTTGATCCCGAGAACAAGCAGGCTGTTTGCAAATTTGTCTGATCCGGATGAATGCATGCTATCAAGTGAGATGGAATAATGGTTGATTAATGTAAATTGCTGACTAATGGTGTAATTGTCACATCAGTTGAACTAAAACAGTGGAACTGACGAATGACTCTACGGCCTTTGATATCAACAATAAACAAAAAAAAGTCTGGGTCACATTGCATCTCTAGTAAGTTAAACAGCCTTCTATAATTGTATTATTTTGTCAGGAAGTAAATTTCAGACTTTCACCTTCTGTTGTTTAGCCTATGAGTTTTGAAGAAAATAAATATTGTTTATTTAATTGTCTATATATTTCATTTGCTTATGACATTAAATGCGTTTCGCATTTAATTAAAACGCAGTTTAGAACATATGCTGTCATATTTTTCTGTGTTTTATAAAATATACAACATGTATTTACCAAAGCTGTAGGATTTGAGCTAATTAAATTCTAACTAATTTCAGCCAATGTACTTTTCTAAAATTAAAGCTGATAAATTAACGATCAAAGTTATTATTATTTCACAGTACTCATTCACAACTGTCTTATTTTCCAAGAATAGATGTTTGATCCTGTGTAAATATAAGTTTTATATCAAAATAGAGAGTGGAACCTGTATTAAAGAATACAACATCAAATCTTGAAGAAGTAAAAATTAGTGTGGTCACTATTATGTTAATTTATTATTATTTAATATAATTTTTTTCCATGTTTAAAACATTAAAATCGTTTTATAGATAAGACGTTTTATAAGAAATTATGGTTATGGAACTGTTGGAATCTGGGGGTGAATTATTAATGTAAAGGTATGTGTTTTTATCTAAACTGCTCATACTGCTTTTACAAAGAACTGCAAATAGACTTCCATTTTTACTGTGTACTTTAATAAGCTGAACAATCTTATAGGAAAATTAAAAACATACATAAATTCTTTAATAGTCTAGATATAAATATTTTATTTAACTTAGACACAGGTGTTAAGCAAAAAAATCCTGGAATTTTGACAAGAATGTACTACAAAAAAAATTCCAAATAGTTAGAACTATAGCGAAAACATAAGAATAACGACAGAACAAATATAGAATAAAGGCAATATGGTAAATTTTAGAAAGTCATAGTGCTACTGATTTATTTTTCAGACTACTATAAATGGTGACAATTCATATTTTGAATTTGCCCATGAATGTTTTATGGTTCCTAAAGTATCTTCTTTTCTGCAATCAAACAAAAACGGCTTCCATTTTATCTATAAGAAGTTCTGTTTCACATAGATCAAGACACAAAAAATTTTAAAGAGTTTAACCTGTTCCTACTTTTTAGTTACGATTGCCTTTAGACAAACTTCCATTTTTTTTATAGGTTTCAAGAATACCCATCAACCTCGCTTTTAGTGCTATTTTCTAGTTTGATGGGGACGAAATATCAAACTTATTCGGCTTTCCGGCGGAATAAATATCGATATATTTCAATAAGTTCTGGTTTGTGTTAACAAGTACGTGTTAAGACATTAGTAATAGTTACATTTGCTGGAAGCAAATTTGATAAACAACTAAATTTTCAAATATAATGGACCTCAACTCTCATGAACACTGGGTATAACGAATCTTCAACGATAGTAAACTACTTGTAAGTTTCCAAACGAACTCCTATAAATTGATACTATTACACTTTGTCAAAAAAGTAGACGGACACTAAAAATTTGCAAATGTAAAGCCTTTTGTTCTGAATATTGTTGTTTTCCAAATTATACACTAGTCATATCGCTCGAAAGAAATCCCTCGGTGACGTAAAAGTTTTAATAAACAACAGTTTATATTTAAAGTTAAATAGATATCTATACTCCTACATTGTCAAAAAAAAGTAGACGGACAAACCATTTGAGGTGCTTTTCTTCTAGTTTCTTTGGATAATTTTTTTTGTAACTTTTTATCTTGTATTTACTTGATAAGTCAGTTAGATCACCATTTAAAATGTTTACTTTGATTGTTATTTGAAGTTATACATGCCTAGAGGGAATTTCTTTAACAGAATTCCAAAAAAGGTCAGTTTACAGCTTCACATAAACGATGGAAAAATCCATTCTAGAACCAGGTATTTTAAAAATTAGTAAAGTGCAATTCTCAGAATTTCTAAAGAATCCTGGATGCTCATGGGAAAAGGGAAAACTGAAGGCCCTGAAAACTAACGCCAAAAGAGCAAAAGAAATCTTCTCCGACAGCTTAAAAAAAAAGAGGGGCTAGCATCCTCACTGCGCAAAGCGGGAATTGACTTACCTGTATAACAAGACAGATAGCGTTTAATTATGTGCAAAGAAGTAAACAGTTTCAATTTAAGAAACGAAACATCATCCTGGGTGGACTAAAACATATTGCTGATCGACTGGCTTGGGGTAAAATGCTCATGTCCTGGACCACTGAATGGGATGATCTGTTTATTTTCTCTGATGAGAGTGTTCAATTTAGATGGTCCAGATGGCTTTCAATATTATTGGCACTGGGCTTGAAACAAAAAGAACAATATTACTCTACTCGTCAACAAGGAGGAGGAAGTTTGATGGTGGTTTGCTGCTGGTTTCCTGGTGGTAGATCAAGTTTATTTTTATAAAGGTAGACAAAAATCACAAAGATTATATAAAACAGTTGGAAACGGAACTTCTCCCATATGGATCCGATTGGGGATGAGAAAACTGATACATCAACAAGATCGGAGCTTCCATTCATTCCGCCTGAAGGAGTTGTAAATCGGTTTTGGTGACAATACTGTCCAAGTTTTTCCTACAGCCAAGTCCAGAATCTCTGTCATTGTCGAAAATGTTTGGGCTATGTTAGTTGAACGTGTTTACGGACAAGGGAGGCAATATGAAAAATGTCAAGGAGCTCCACGAATCTCTTGATTCAGTATGGAATACTTTTGCCAAAAGACATTCAAAACCTTTATGATTCAATGCCAAACCGTGTGTTTGAACTAATACAAGCAGGTGGTAAGAAAACCTCTACTAAAACTTTAAATTTCACACCTCATTTTTGTGATTGTCCGTCTACTTTTTGACAACTTACCAACGACATTTTGTATTTGTTAATATAATCTTATGATAATTAATACAAATGCATGTGTTTTACAAGACATTTTATTTTATTCTTATATAATTATGTATGCAAAAATATGCTGACAATTTTTCACAAAAAAGATTTATTGAATAAATATGTTTTTTTCATGAAATTAATTTTGTAATTTGTGTCCGTCTTTACTTTTTGACAAGGTGTGTGCTAACGACGAATCATCGTATTGCGATGATTCGGTACTTACGTATTAACGCCATCGAGGCTACAGATTGGCACAGCCAATAAAGAGCAATCTTAGTTTACAAAAAGCCGCTGCTAAATTGGCGGCACTTAAAAAACCGCCAAATTGGCGTTAATACGCAGTACAAAAGCAATTTGGCGGCACTTAAAACCGCCAATTCTAGCCTTGTGGCGTTAATACGTAAGTACTCAATACATAGCGCATTGAAATAATACCTTGATTACAATGAGGTAAGTTTATTTATAACTATAAAAAAGGAAAAATAATTTAATTCTTCTTAAATAAATTTTGTGTATAAAAAATTAAAACTAAAATAGTTATTAGATACGCGCTTAGATAGATACTGATTTTTCTGTTCCATCTCATTCCTTGGTCGGAAAGGTAGTCATTCTATAGTTTAAATCTTTCAAAAAAAAAAAAACAGACTAACACTCAATATTCCAAATAACTATAATGGGCTGAGTATTATACAAAGAGAAAAAAGGTCTGTAAATCAGAAGTTATTTCCAAATGAACTGAAAAGGAGATATTTTTTACATCAATTTTTCCAGAAAAATGCAACCGCATAAAATTAATAAATACGGGTATAATTCTACGAAAACCCAAAAGCTATACTGTGGAGTGGAATTCGCTATGAATTTATTATTCGGAATACTGATATGATGTATTTATAAATATGCACACATGTATATATATCGCATGATTAACCATAGTTGCTTTAATGTAGCAAACAATTTCGCACATTATAGATTTGTTCTTATTTAGTAACTTGAAAAGTGAGCTTCACTCACTGAAAAAATTTCTCAAGTATTCGCTTTCGTTAAACTCTCAGCATTAAAAGATTTAATTCGTTACCTTGTTGATATGAAATCAATAATGATTATCTTTGAATCAATAAAATTATTTCAGTCAAATGTTCTAGAATAATGAATGAAGTTAAAAAAAAAAACGAAATTTTCTTTTGTACTATAAGCGGAGAGAACTCGACTCCCTAAAATTGCATAACTTTAATAAATTATAACTTAAATGAATGAGGCAGTAATATTACAATTTTGACAATAAATTGGAAACAAATGATTGCTTCTTGTATCAAGTCAGACATAGAAAAATTTAATATATTTTGAAATGATTAAAGCACTTTATTTATAATACGCATCAACAAATATTGAGACCGCAGCAAGCAAGCTATTACTGATATTTTATTTAAAGCTTATGCACTTGTTTTGGCTAAATGTCAAGTTCAACGAAAAGAAATGCTTTTCAGGAATAATAAACTATGATTGATTCCTAATATGCAAATATTTTAAGCAAACACTCTCCACAACGACTTATGACATGAATATTTTAATCAAAAATTATGTATCTAAAGTACTACATCGTTGTTTTTACTTTTGATAGTAAAAAAGTAAATTGGTAAATTTCCACCGTATCATCTTTAACAATCAACATATGACATCATTTGCAGTCATATTGTTCTTTTACAAGATGATAAGATAGATCTTGATAAAAATTAATGAATGAATTAATAATTAATTTAATTTAGATAAAATGAAGTATTTCGTATATTTTTTTAATATTTAATTCTTATTACTCAATTGAAAATTTCGGCTAGATGGTTAAGCATAATGCGAAAATTTCATTTTTCTTCAACAAAGAAACAATAACCTCATCATGTTTGTAGTAGAGCAAGCATTATGGAACTGGAATATCCCCATGAATCTATTATAAACTTAGTAAAAGAGCTTTAGACTAATAACTCAAAGGGCCTGAACCCCTTTATTCAGATAGCAGGTTTACCTGGTCAATGCCACCAATCACACTTATCCAACCTGTTATCAGATACATGAATGACTTTAGGGATGGATTCTCTCCGAGATTAATTAAGTCCTATCAATTGATAGTTCGGGGTGAGGTTTCTACCAATCCGTATTTCGAATTAACTGATACAAGTTTAAATTTCCACCATATTCTCCAAAGTGATGGACCCTCCTATTTCCTATGATTTAATCGATTTTCTAGCAAACATTGCCTAGAAATCACCAATTTTGAGCGTAATATGTTACATTTCATGAGTCTTAGACAAAGTATGCGATAACAATAATTTTGTACGTGTAATTAATTTTATGCAGCTGTCTCTTCTTTTATGGATATATACCCACTTATCTAAAGATTCAAACCGAACGTGAAGTCATAGAATATTCCCTTGTTCTAGAAAGATTCAAATGGGCATGAAATTACTTACAGGCCTACAAAAAAAGAATGTATGCATGGCAACAATCCTTCAAAAATATATTCATTCTTATTATTAATTATTCAATTTTCGATAAAACTTTGCTTTAATCCACCTGTACAAAGTGTTTAAAAAAAGCAAATCTTTGCAGACCTGTCTTCATTTTCTAATTATTTTACAAAATTTTTTATTGATGTTCTTTTCTTTTCTACTACATTGCATGGAAATATAATTTAATCCAACCATCAAAAGTATTCATTTGTTAGTTAAATATTCAATTCTTTATATAAGAGTTAACATATTTAATGACTATGCTTTTTTTTTATTGACTTAGTAATTCGAACAAAAGTAAATTAAACAGTGTTTAGAGAGAAAAGATTTTAAATGGCAAAATTGAAAGTGGTATTTTATTATTTAAAATGGTTTTCCATGACATAAAAAAATTCCCCAATTAAGGACATTTTTTTAAAAAAGGAAAGGCAATTTGGGATACCTTGAAACTGAAAGAAAATATTTATTAACCTTTTGAATAAAATTATTCATTCGTTACTTCTGCAAAGAATTCAGTTATGTCATGAACACGCCACTAGCCATTTTGGCCGTTTAAACTTATTAAGGTTAAATGGTACAACTTGAATATTTTTAAAACTCTTCTTACAAAATGAAATGGTTTTTTTTTATCTCGTTTTATATTTATGAAGCTTTTAATGATTAACAGCAATGTCCGCGTTCGGCATACAAAATATAGGATTATCAACATTGCACAGAATTCTGAAAGAAAGTAAATAGAATTGTCCTTAACTTATAATTTTATTTTTGACTATTTAAGAAGGATTTCCTTAAGTCAATTTAATACTAACCTAGAAGTCATATCTTTCCTTTTATTTACATGCTACATTAACAAATTCTTTTATATATATGTGTGTGTTACATTAGTAGTCCTGTGAACAGTAGACCTCACGTCCAAAATCCTTTCTTTCATCGCAGTCCATAAAAGTTTAGCTTATTTTTACCGAATGTGAATTGTCTACGAAAGTCTTTGCTTTTATCAGAATTTCATAATATTACAGTCAATTGCTTACTTTCATCAATATTAACAAAATTACAATTAAATTCCTGCATTTTATCGGTATTAAAATACATAATTATATATTCTGTCATTACAAAAATTATTCAGTCGTTTCGATCTGGCCAACTCGCCAATCTGCTATTGAAAAAAATTAGCGGCAAGTTTTTTGAAACGGAATCAGAAAAGAATAATTTTATATATGTCGTTTGTAATGTGGCTTCGAGTGAGGAACAAGTTTCTTTGCTAAATCTGAAGGAAATCGAATTACGCGTTTGCTCGTAGCTGCGTAACAAACAAATTTAAAGACACATCAGAAACGTCGAACAGTTGAAACGGAGACCTCGCTTGCCCTGGTCAATTATTCTTTGAAGCCTGGCGGTATATTCTCAGCACATTATTTTTTGGGACATAGAATCAGCCATAAAAAAATTCGCTATATTGAAATGACTACAGTAAGTTTTTGTTATTTGTTATAACTCTGTCTGAATCATTTACTTTCAGCAGAAATAATTTCAAAAAAGATTTAATAATTTGAGATGACAATGGATGATAAGTTTTATCAGAAATTTAACATAACTGAATTTTATTTAATAGTTTTGTAGAATTCCACCCTTTTCTATGTATTTTAAACTGTGAACATTTAATGATCATGTCGTAAGCTGATATCAAATAGCTCAACGCAGCTTGTCTTCTAGAATTAGGAAACCACTAAGCTAATGAATATTTAATACACCATATGAAGCAAGTTACAACAAGAGGCAACAATTATTTTACGAATGAAAATATATAGTTTGATAAAGGGTGTCGATAAAATTTTTTAAACAAATTTTCACATCTGAAAATGATCGTATTATCTTATGACACCATTTACATTTGAATTCGTATGCACTTAAAAGAGTTTTGTACACCTAAATGTTTTCAATGCAGCACTCGTGAACTAAATTTTTTCTTGTTGAGTTTGCTACGGATTTTCTTTAGGAAGCAATAAATGACCTCTTTCTATTTTCTAATAATAAATAATAAGCGTTGCTAATTTCCTTCGGATTTCCTTAGTATTTTTGTTTCTATTTACAAGGAATTTATGAAGCAATTTTTTTAAAAGTACGCTCGAATCAAAATCGACTGTTAATAATTTTCTTCCTCCTATTCTACAGAACATTTCCATTACGAATATCTACCTTTGAGTACTTGCTAGAAAAATAATAAACACTAAGAGATAAAGTTAAATTTATCAATGAAGATTTAAGAAACAAAATTCATTATGCGCACTTTATCCTTATCCTTGTGGCAGTATAGATACTGTAGCAGAGGGTATTTTCCTATAGGAATGGTAAGGCTACTGTTATAACCTTCATTTGACTCATCCTCTATATGAACTAATCTGTGGAGATAAGTAATTCCTTGTGGTTGTATCGCCACATGTGCCGACATTAGATATCTCAATTAATAAGGGAAGACCTTATAGGTAATAAGTAACCAGTAAGGGAATACGTAACCTCAGTAATCGTTAACTTTAAATATAATACAGATTCCATTAACTTGAAATCCACAAATTCTAAAATATTCAAAGGTTAAAAGAACTACCCGTTTCTTCGTCAAAAATCTTCATTTTTTTCTATACATGATTCTTATCTCAATTAGCCTAATATATCTAGCCATGTCCATGAGGCAAAGCACCATGATTTCAAAGATTCAAGTGTAGCATCTTATGTTGTTCTGTATGATACGGAGAACATGGGTAGCATCTGACGTAGAAGTTCGATTTTAGATTTTATATTATGTATTATATTATAGCATTCTTGTGGCATGCAAGTGAAACTGCTCAATATTTGTGTTTCACTTGGTGGGAAATCAGGAAAGCTTTGCAATAGCCAGGCAGCTTCCATAGAGAATCTGTTGCTGAAACGCAGGTCGTCTTCCAGGTTTTATTTATTTATTACTAATGCTATTAAGAGCCCAGACAGAGGATAGAACATATAAACTTGCTCCCCAATTCATATTCGTCATCCATGTCATTTATTAAATCTGATAGGTTGCTAGTAGGTTTATTGTGTTGTAAATGGATATTCGAGATTTTAGTAGAGCCCAGCGAAAAGTTTAACATTCGATACACCATTTGTCTCCGTAAAACTTTAATTTTTTTACAACATTCGTTATTTAAATTTATACAACATAGAAGCGCCAAAGAAAAAACAGATGAAAACTCATAAAATATGACTATAAACTTTATTCGCCAATCTCTTAGTCATTCGTATAACTTAATTCTTAGCAGCAGTTCCAAATCATAATTCAAGCATTGACAATATCACCTGCAGCTGCTGACCAGAATACAAGATCAGACTCCCTCGATTTAAATTGCTTTTTGCCTTAGAATCCTTGTACACTTAAATAATGCGACTGCTTGCTACGCCATAGTCAAATTTAATTAAGGAATATATTTCTTCGATTCTGAAGAGAGCGAGGCGAAAAGTTCAGCAGAAGAAGAAGAAGAAATTTCACCCAACAGGAATGCAACAGGAACTTAATTAAAAGAGTCACCAGAAGACTTTTGCTCCAGGTGGCTCCATGGACTGATTCTTTAATTTCCTGATATCCTACAAATAAAAAAACAATCGTGGCTGTGCAAAATAAATTGCTGATAAACTTCTCGGCTTGAATCCACAAGGGTTTTCTCCCTTCTCTTTTTCCAATCTGGCTTAAGACTTATGGATTCCACCCGTTAGAGCTATTTTCGCGAAGAAAGAATTGGTAACCTTCATGGTAAAGTGGAGTGAATTTCTCGGTATATTTATTTTTTAGTGCCTCTATATTGTATAATCACATCGAGCCGATGAATTTGGAAAGATGATGAAAGTTATTTCCCGCTAAGTATTTCTTTTTATGTATGATTGGGTGTTGAAAGCACGGCCACTGCTTTAAGCATACTTTCCGACATATTTTATCTTTTCAAGACGCTTAATAGATATATTAAAATTCAGAATTTTAGATGAAGAAATAACGTTAGCATTCACCTGGGTTTGGTACCGCACATATTACTTGGACTCGGATATGAATATTTGAAAGTTAATCGAAGTATATAATGTGTTTCTAGTTATTAAATGCAACACTTCCCATTAATTCTGCTGCATCCTTCTTTTGTAAAGCACGGGATTTTGTATATACATTAGAGTTTTAGAGAAAAATATTTCCCATTTCATTTAGAACGTGAGTTAGGGAGTTCACTGGTTGTGTTAGGTTTCTTGGTTCTTAGATGTAAAAAAAATTCTAATTAGTAACTAACTCAATCCAAGAATTTTTTTTTTATAAATTAAATATATCAATAACTATTTAAAAGTTCAAAGTTTAACCTGCGGGACCGTTCTCCCTAACATTATTATCCTTTCTTTCACAATATTCTTTGCGTTTTATGTTTGGGGCTGCAGGTAAAGGAATCAAGTACACATTTTGGACCTCTATCCGTTCCCAATTGGGCCCACAATTTAATATAGATATAGAGGTGTCAAGACCAAATTTCTAAATCTTATTTATATAGTTTATTGTGTTTTTTTAGTTCTCTCGTTTCTGGTCTGTGAGAGAGTGAGAAACAGGCATCTAATCCATCTGCATGGTTGCAGTCCAAAATGAGACATCTGCAACTTTGGAACAAATATTATATTTAAATTGTGATATGCAACTTTTTTGCATTTTTTGAGTTAATACGCTCAGATCCACACGAATAGATAGCAGGACAGCAGTCAAAACCAATGACGGACGGTCCAAAAAATAGAAATTTATCTATACTCCCTATAATTAAACCATATGCTAAATATCACGTATATAGTTTCCGTTTGGTTTTAATGTGTAGTGTTCGTTACATAGAACTCCAATGATGGATTTGATCGAAGGATTGAAACTTATCTGGCTACTCTTAGCAATAAATCTATACGCCAAATATCACCTATATGATTCTTCTGGGTTTGGTGTATCAGACTTCATAGAAAACTAAATTCTAAAAATTGGCATTTTTTTGACTTCAAGGAGGTCTGAACGTGGAGGTTCATCAAAATGTTGAGGCCGAAGTTTTTGACGATAAATAAAGAAATAAAAAATAAGAGAAGATAATAAAATTCACAACCTCCTTTATTTAAACAAACATAACATTTCATGTGACTTTTTTACTGAATATAAAATATGAAGATATTTTAAGAGCAATTTTAAATGCAGTAATAATTTCTGGAAATGCATTATTCTATACTACGAGACTCCTGAGATAACTAAAAGAAATTTCTTATTGATGAAACAAATTTCCCCTCTTTTTTAAGCATACCTTGCTAAGTTCAAAATTATAAGGTTCGTCCCAAAATAACCCCTCCATTGCTCAAAATAGACGTTAATATAATTAAACCAATTATAAATATACTCATGAAAAATGATAATTATAATTGATATTGCACTGAAGCATGTAGTTTAAATTAGGAGATTGGTAATGTTACGTTAATTTAAGGCTACAAGTTCTCCATAATGAATATGAGAATAATATAAAAGCCACAGTATTTTCTAAGTGAATAGGGTGTTATTACATTTTTTCATTAAATATTCTGTTTGCCATTGGTATGATTCACATGGATTTGAAATGGAAGTTTTGTCGGAGATCTACTAATGTCTATAAAATGATGAAAAGACTGTCTTAAAGGTTTTAGAAAGATGACCTCTTTCCATTAATAAACTGACGCATTGTGGTTAAAAAATTGTATAAATTATTAGCTTAGAAGTGAAGTTAACCTTTCTGCAACAATTTGATATTAATTGAAAACAAAATATATTTTGCAATTGAAATATATTGCAACATTTCTGGATTCCAATCATTAGGGTCACTCTAAGGTAAACTGATCGAAAACAAGAAATTCTACGAAATATTCGGTTGCAGAGCTTGATATAAACCCAAGAAAGTCTACAACGGAAAGTAATCGTAAGTTTAAAATTATGAAACGCCGAAGAATGCTAAAAGATTTCTAGAAAAAAGGAATAAAGTTCAAATAATGAACATCGATTAATTCAGTCACTTATTATTATATTTGTTTTCTGTTGGCATAAAAACACCTAGAGTGACAGAAAATCTATTGTTGAAAATCTATAAGCCTATTCTACCGATAAACAAGCAATTCCAGAATTATGTTCAGTTGTAAGCATTATTGCTTCAGGTAAAATGTTCTTGATAGAGATAATACTTCAACACGAAACCAGTTTTAGGAGAACGAAGAGAGTATCATGCAAAGTACAGAGAAAAATTTGCAGAAAGCGAAAGGCCCTGAAATGAAGCTTGTAAAGGAAACATAATGTTTACTGTTTTATTTTATCCTGCTGAAAACAAAAGCCTGATTTCTGCCTCGATGGATATGAAGCACAATATACGGTGTAATCATTGTTCAGAAAATTCATTAGAAACAAAAATTGTCCTCTGAGCCCTCGCATCTTTTGTGCAGTGTTTCAAAAGGATCATTTAAAAAATTATTTACAATAGGATCAGCACTCCGAGTATTTGATGCTGAAGAAACAATGTTCTGCAATTATTTAAAATCGTGTAGGTTAGGGCTTCTTTTAGTTTGTTAATTTATTTAAAGAATATTTATTGATCGATAGGAGGAAATTGATATTCAGTAAGTTTTAACAATACTTTAGAAAATTAAGAATGGTTTCATTGTTTATTGTTTGATTAAAGGTCAAAGATCATAGACACAATTTATGAGCAAATAACTTTTCGGTTGCATAATTCTGAACAACGAGTTCGAATTTGCATGACTGCAAAATAAATAATCATTGATGTAAAAGTTTCCGGATTAAATGAGCAGGATCAATTCAACAATGACATGATTTTTGTTTTAAAGATTCACTGACAAGAAAATTATCATTTCGGTAAACATTTTCTTGAATGATGGTTGAAATTGATATTTGAGTGTAATTTATTTTGATTAAAACTTAGAAATATGGAACTTTCCAATTTAGATTAAATGATCGGTGTTCAGATAAAATTCCAAATCATTCCTGCTTTTAACTGGCATGATACTCCTTCCTAATTGGTCCGATAACATCGCACAGATCAATAATATTTACTTTCAGAGATTTTATTTCGTAGATAGAGATTAATTCTTCCTTTTATGTCCTGTTAGAATACATTTTAGTCAATAGTAATTTATTTTGACGAAAATATTAAAATAGTAAACTTTATGCAAATGCAAAGTTTACCATAAAATATACTTACATAGCTCTTAATTCACAATGTATATTGGATCACCAAAAGGCCGCGTAAATTGAGATAAAGCATTTCGAATCCATATTATAATTTGTAGAAGGAAATGCAACAAATTTAACAATTCCAAATGAAATAGCATACAATTTTTTATTAAAGAAATTTATATTAAGTATCTAATCACTAATTCGAGCAAGAATGATTGTATAGTTTAAAATATGCGGCTGTCTGACTACGTAAATGGAAGTTATTCTGCATAAATCAATTAGTATGAAAACAAAACTGCGCCCCCTCCCAAGTCTGCTAAATTAAGGGTTTGGGTTTTCTTAATCAGAACTTTAATACCGTTTGGTATAAATTATAAAAAAATGAACATACTTTTGGGCACGTGATACTTGGACCAATGTTGACAATCCCCCCATCATGGAGCGGAGAAGTCACCAGGAACTAACCAGTTCTTGTTAGGACTTATGTGGAAAATCGGAAACCCAAACATGCAGTCCGGAGATCCCTTGCACCACCTTTGTTGCATGGCATAGCAAGCAACGAGATACACTGAATTCCAACAGTAAAATCATTAGGTATATCATTTTCTTTCTCCTTTTTATTTTTAATTTTTTCTTTTTTGTGTGTGTGAATGGTGTGTGAAAGTAAGAACGAATGGATGCTGATCGTTTTATGCTATTAACTAAACTTTTTCCTTTCAGCAAAACACCCCCCATATAACAGAATTCATTTTGGTTAACCTCATTTTAAATAAGGTCTAATTAAGCTAAATTGTTTACGAGTCGAAGATTGTGTCCCAAGGAGCCGTGCGCTTCTCCACTCCCCAATCACTGTTGGCAATGTTGATGAGGCTGCATCTGTACAAGACAATAATGTTAATTCAATATAATGGTATCAATAAATATGTTAACAATAACTAGCGGAAACGGTCGAAACGGACTAGAAAGGCCGTTTCTTTGAAGTCACCAATGTAATCCATGCAACATTTTTTTTAGCGTTTATATTTTTCTATTACTTTGCAATTTTTTTTCTTGGATGAATAAAGATTCTACGCACAACCTTCCAAACAGCAAACCGGAGCTCTCCAGATTTTTGTCTTTGGATTCAGGGATGGTCGTTGTGGAATGGAATGGACTAATGTTGAGACAGCGGCGTACTAATTCATTCCGTTATAAACTTGTAATATTCACTTTATTTAATGTTTTAAATAAACATATTGAACGTGACTCTTCTTTATTTGATAATTATTCTCTCACACAAGACCCTAATTATCTTTTAATTCCTTTCTTTCTTTCGATATCAGAGGAATAAGCTAGTACTTTTTGAATCATTTTATCTGATATTCGTAAGGTTGATACAGATTGAAGAAGATTTGAGCAGGCTGAAGAAATCTTTCCAAGCCTTTGTACTTTTTCAATATACTTATCAGTTAGTACTGTACATAGGTCATAAATTATTGGACACATTTCAAAAATTAATTTAAAAAACTCTATAATATAGCAACTTCGTTTTAGTTTAATGAGAGAATAGTTTAAACAGTTTTTTTCAGATAGGTAACCAGCCGTTACGGAGCATCTACAGCTGAAGATTCCCAAAGTAAGTGTCAAAAGGGCCACAGTGCAGCAGATGGTATGTCTCTGGTTCCACGAAAGCAAATAATTTGTAACACTTCAAAGATGCTTTCTCTTAGAGTATCAAAATTTCAAGTAACAACTCCGTTAAGCATTGCTATGAACAATTAAGGAGTGAAAGTCTCCCTCACTCGTTCAACAACTTCGTCTGAGACCGATGGCTGCCCAGCATCTTTCTTGTTCCCTTAAATTTCTCACACCAGAGCTCGATAAAGTTCTTACTTAGAGAACGAAAAATTCTATGCTCTCAACGAAAATGTTTTAAAACTGTTACAATCAATTGATTCGTTTTTCTAGAAATAAAGAAGTTCCGTCTCCTGCACGGTAGACATTTTGAAACTTACGTTGGGAATCTTCCGCTGCAGCTGATTTAGAACCCCGTAACGGCACGTTACTTATATTAAAAGGAATTGCTTAAACTACTCTTTCATTTACAAAAGAACTAAGTTGCCACATTGAAGGTTTTTAAAATTAATTCTTGAAATGGGTCCAATAATTTATGACCATCCTGTAAAATATCCCATAGTGTACATGAATATAAATCATAAAAATGTTCGAACTACAGTGAAGAGACAGTAATGTTTCAGAGACTTACACGTAAACATTTGCGTAAAGAATAAAAAGATCTGTTATATTTCAGATACATTAAATCTGTTTCTAATTGGCAAAACAATAAAATTTTAAAATTATCAACATATGGATCTTCAAAACTTCATTCAGAAATTTGAATCTAAATAATCCTAATTTCTCATTTTACATTAGGAACATCCAAAAATCTTTCCGAGCCCTTCTGTTGTTTAATAAAGCGTTATAAGAAAACGGGTAAATAACGGAGAGTACGTAATAGGAAGGAAAGTCAACTGATATCAGAGATTTATTGATGGAGATATACATAATTTTTTCAGTGAAACTTCTTAAACTTTTGAGTAAAATTTTCGCTCAATGTTATGCCTGCCAATGTACATTTCAGAATTTGTACAAGTCAAAAATTGAATTACCTATCGATTACCGATTTAAACGCTTTAATTACGTTTAATTAAGTTTGAGTTTCCAATTTAATAGATCATCTGTATCTGTCAGAGCTTAAGATGGCTATAAATGAAAATATTATTTAAAAAAATGTCGCATATGTTTCTTTCTTATAGCAACCTTTTGCAGCATGAGACTCATCCACATTTGGCTTGAAATTGAGTTCCGTCTCGATGAGTCATGGTTAAGATTAGTAAAATACATGCAGTCTTTATGCAAGAATAGTTAAGTACTTAAGCAACTTGGACGAAATAAGAACAGCAAATTTTCTAAGAGGTGGCAGCTATCAAAATCCTTAAGTTATTTGGTTTCTAAAAATTATGGCAGACTTTCGTGCCAAATAACACACGGAGACTGAACTTAATTTCCAGCCAGCATTTCAATAGGTTATATTCCGCGAAATGCTGCCATGTGGAAATTACTTAAATTTGTGTTATTAAAAAGCCATTTGAGTTGTATTTTGTGAATATGTAATAATATTTAATATAATGCTCTTTATACAAAATATATGAAGTAAGTAAACCCCGCCAAAAGTTCATCCACCCCCTGTACCTTAATCGAATAATGGATAATATATTTAGTTTTTATTACATACGTAATAAAGAAATCGAAATATTTATATATATTGCGCAAAACCCAGAAAACCTGTTAAATAGCTATAAATGAGAGTTAATTTAAATATGACTTCAAGCGAATCACTGCATAATTGGTTACAAAATAAAACTGTTCTTAAAGAAATATCTTTTCCATTACATTACACGATTCTCATAATTTACTAACTTTTCCACAGTCTCATGTTTTATTAAAATTATTTGAGTTAATTTTGGTGTATATGCTATCTTCTTACTCAAATTAAAATAAGAAAAATCTTAAAAATATATACTACAATTTACAAGTTTAATAAATTATCATTCCTGAGAGATATCTTTTGGCTTAATAGATTCGATCCAATTTCATTTACTCAAGCCTAAATACCATAGGTTTCGCAATTCTGTTTTTTCGAATTTTCTCACTAGTTTATTCAAAGTTAGACTTACATAGTTGTATTTTTCAATTCATACTGATATATTATTCTTAAATTTTCAAAACTTTTCTTTGCTTAATCAAATACGAAATAAATATCAAAATATGCAAGTTAAGAAATTCATTTATTACGGGTCTCGAGAGGCAAGATTTAGACTTTTAAATTACATTACTAAGATCAAAAACTTATGATGCTATTGAAATGAACAGCTTCCTTTTATAAATTTATCTCCGCGATATTCGAAAAAATTGTCAACTAGTTAGAAATCTTTGCATTAAGTGATTTGGAAACCATCGAAATTATTATCGAAAGCTTTAAAATTTTTGAGCGTTTTTAGAATAAAATGAAATTTTTAGTAGTCATAGCAATGTACGCAATTCAAAAATGAACTAAGTAAATTTACGATCCCTTTGGTATTTCTAGTTTTGCGAATTTAGACCTCAGTAGCAAATTTCTGATATGCATCCTAGCATTATATGCAAAATATTACTACACTCAAAATCTTCTAATACTGTTAAAGTGAACAGCTTCCACTTTTTTTTTCATTATCTCAGCAATATTCGAAAAAAAATTCATCTGGAGTACGCATTAAGGGATTTGGAAACCGTAGAAATGAATAATATAAAAACCTTCGACGCAAATATGAAGAAAATTTTGAAATAAATATTAAATATGAAATTTATTGAATGCATTAAAATGTTTGCTGCTTTCTTAGTATAAAATGAAATTTTTTTGTAGCTATAGCAATTTACACAATTCAACAATGAACTAAGTTTAATTTACTAACAGTCTGATGTTTTATTATTTCTAGTTCTGCAGATTTATATCTTAATTGCAAATTTCTAATTTGCATCGTAGAACTTTTCAATAACATGTTTTCCATATAAATAAATTTTAGAAAACATTTTGCTACATTAGCTTCATGTCTTTTATTACTATTTTTTGTTAAGTGAATTGCGCTACGTCTTGTACTGGGAAAGAACAAAATATTTGCTTTCATCTTCATTAAATTTTCAGATATGTTTTTGGAAGTCCTTAGCACTTTTGAACCCCAGGGCAAAACTACATTGAAAATTCTCTTTTTGCTTAATATTCCGAAAAGAGGAAACACAATTTAATTTTTCCAGCTAATTTTGTCTGCATATGTTCAAGAAATGAAAGACGCGTGTCATAAAGTTCCTTAGTATAGGCTTCACATTTAATATTTTTTCTACTTTTTTATATCTATGATTTTAATTTCATATATAAATATACAATATTCTTATGTCGTATATTTTTTGTAGTTAACTGCCGTTGACTTTGAGCTTCTTCTGTATTTGTTGGGATTTATTGCTTTCAAAAGATTCGAATTCACTTCAATAAATTGATTATCTGTCTCTGTTCTCAATTACTTTTTCCCTTTTAATAATTATTAATTTTATATTTATATATTAATTTTTAATTAACTGTTAAGCATTCTCAGAATATGATGTTGACTTTAAAATAGATTCGTCCATTCTTACAGAAACGATCTAAATATGATTCTTTATTTTAGATAACGAAATACAGCTATTAAAAAATAAGTAAATTAAAAATAATCCAAACAGAGTAATAAACATTTATAAAATTCTTATCGTGCTTAATTTCTAAAATGCATTATTGTCAACAAAATAAAATATGCTAACTACTATGAGAAAACTTTTACCCCCTTTTCTCTTCCACTCGCATTGTTATGCTACCCGCTGAGTATCATATTTCAAATAAACACAAATATTTTGAAAACTTTCAAGCCAGATTTAAGTATTTCGCCCAACTTTCCACCAAAGTAATCATAAACCAGAAAAACCTCGTTTTAAAAGTGCACTCATGGTGTAATGGGATTCGTATTTTCTGGAGTAATCGGCACAGCTAGATCTTATCGAAAAATGCCCAAGGGGATGCAAAGGCTGTACTCGTTTTAAACAGATAAAAAATATCTTAACCGTGCAACGCCTCTCCCTTCGGAAATTACTTGGAAATTCATAATAAGGATCGTTTTATCTTCCCTCCGGACCACTTTGCACTTTTCGTGTAATTGCGAGCTCATATACTACTGAGTGCGGAACTTAAAGTGAAGATTTTTCGTTGTATTGCTTTGTAAAAGGAGATGTCAGATACAAGCAATATATTCTTCGATGATGTAACACTATATTATGTGGTAGGGGTAAATAAACTTATCTATTTTGAATCGCATCAATTCACGTGACATCATATTCACATGGTAAAAGTCACTGTTCTGTTCATGTCATCTAACATCTAACTTCGTTATATTGCTTTGCAAAAGGAGAAGTCAGATACAAGATACAAGATATATATATATATATATATATATATATATATATATATCAAAACCAACATATAAACACAAGATAAAAACTCAAAAACAGTAAAAAAAGACAAAATGGCTAAATAGACAAAAACCAGAAAAAACCAAAAAATGAAAAATATCATAGCGAGCCGCTCGTCAGGAAGAGAAGCTCGCTCATGATTTTATATATTATATATATATATATATATATTATATATATATATTTCTTCTATGATGCAACACGATATTGTGATGTAGGTACAAATAAGTTTGAGTGTTTTAATAGGTTCAATCCTCGTGACCACACAGTCACATGGTAAAAGTCACCGCGCATGTCTTCTTGCATCTAACTGCATGCCGTTTTACGTCTTTGACTGCATGAAGATTTTTTCGTCGTATTGCTTTGTAAAAGGAGACGTCAGATACAAGCAATATATTCTTCTATGATGTAAAACAATATCGGGCTGTAGGTGTAAATAAATATATCTATTTTTAATAGGTTCAATCCTCGTGACCGCACAGTCACATGGTAAAAGTCACCGCTCATGTCTTCTAACTTCTTTGCATTGCTTTGCAAAAGGAAACGTCAGATACAAGTAATGTATTTCTCTATGATGTAGCACGATATTGTGCTGTAGGCGTAAATAAATTTATCTATTTTTAATCGGGTCATTTCATGTGATATCACAGCCACATGGTAAGAATCCCCACGTATGTCATCTAACTGCAAGCTGTTTTACGTTTTTCCTTGCATGAGATCTTTCATTGTATTGCTTTTTAAAAGGAAATGTCAGATACGAGCAATATAGTCTTCTATAATGTAACAGGATATTGTGCTGCAAGTGTTAATAAATTCACCTATTTTTAAATGGCCAATTTACGAGGCATGACTGTCACAAAGTGAATGTCACCGCGCATGTCATTTAACAGTTAAATGCATCCCTATCAGCTGAAGAGGCCCTACAATATTCGTACGATATCTTCACGATGTTGTGCGGTATTCAGAATATTGCAGCAACATCGTGGAGATATGGTAGAGTATCTTGTGCTGATAGGGATGCTATGCTACGCTGTGCTGTAATGCATTGCAAGAAAGGGCAAGATATTCAACGGATTCAAAAATTTAAAGGACATGAGGATGAACTGCATACTAATATATAACAGTATTTTGAATTAAAAGTTTGACAGCTTTTACATTAAAGAAAGCGGGCACTAATTGTGAAATTAGTTGTTCAGTTTGAATAAATAATGATGCAAAATGCAAAAATGAGAGCAATTTCTGAAATGAAACACTCTTAGTAAACATTCTGGAGATGCAGTTGTTAACTTAATATTCAAATAAATGCGTTTCAGGCGAGAATTCCTATGAAATTCACAATTTATATAAAATTTATAAATTTATCGCTTATTTGAATTTATAATAATATATTTAAAATATTTCCGTTTTGATAACTCTTTCATCTTAAATTTAAGAATTTTATTACGTTTCTGTTGATTGCTACCTATGCTGACTTCTTACGAAATATTAAGTGAAAAAATCTCAAATTAAAATAATGAAAATATTTGTGAACTTAAAATAGTAAATAAAAATATTTTTCCATTCTGTGACTTTACGAGTCCTACATTAAAAAAGGTTACTGACAAATCAGGTTATATTTGGCCGTTACAAATGATAATGTTTTTATTAACCTGAAATAAGTTATGTCAGAGAACCCAGATACTTCAAAGGTTTGAAACGTTTTAATTTTTAGATAATTTCTTCATCTGAAATTTAAGAATTTTATGCCTCTTTCTCCTTTGCTCATTGCTATCAAGACTGAATTCTTACGATACGTCGACTGAAAAATGTTCAAGCTAAAATAATGGGGAGATTGTAATCTTCAAGAGATAATGCAAAAATAGTAATCTTTGCATTATAATGAGAAGAATGTAGTTTTTAATGAGAAGAGTTATCTTCTGTGACTTAGCAAGTCCTGAGCTCAAAATGACATAAACGTGACCCATAAATATGAATGAGTTTGCCATAGCAAATGTTAATGTCTATAGTTTTATTATGCAAGAGAATGACATCAAAGTTGTGCAGCATGTATGAAAGAGTATGGTACACTTTTGGAATTTTCTAGTACTGTTTATATTTGAAATAATGGAGGATGGTCGATAATTTTGAAAATTTAGACAACCATTCGTTTCGTTGGCTTTTAGTACCTCAAATAAAAACACCATTGCTTAAAAAGGCATAGTACATCAACAATGATAACAGATTGAGAGTTAATGTAGTTATTTACTATTTAATCAATCCGATGTATTTTTCTACATCTCAAGTGTGAAGAATAACTCACAAATGTGACGCCTCAAAAAAACTTTAAAAGAGTTGGCTAATAATTACGTTAAGTGTGATGATTTCATCATTAATACATTGCATTTGCTTAGATGTATACACTACAAAATAATGATTCTCAACGTTATATGAAGGTTCAAGATAAAAACCGAAATTCTTATTACCGTTTAGATCACAATACATTCATTTTTTTCATTTATTATTTTAAAAACACTGGATTTTACTCTCAGAAAGAACAAATAATAAATCTTTCAATGAATATCTTCCAAGACACTAATATTACTAAGTATTCATGCATTTATTAATATTCCTGCAAATCTGTTCATGAGACAGAGAGAGAAAGGGCAAACTATAATAGCACATAACCACCGAAGTATTACAACCTCTTGTATAATGGGAAGGATAATTGAGGTGGGAAGTGATTTAAAACAGGTTAGAAAGGTCATATGAGGTAAACACTTAATCAAATGGGCAAGGAAGCGATATTAGAAACAAATTACTTTAACCAAATGACAGATAGAAGTGAGGTTTGGCATAACCTGAAAGTCATCATATTGGCAGTATATCCCAGGAAGAAGAGGGGCAGTTCTGGTTGAAGAGTCTTTTCAAACAATTACTGATTAGCACCTAGTCTTTAGATTTTATGACCCCAGGCTCAAATATTCAGTTGGGTCCTCAGTAAATAAAATGGTGAATAAATAAATAAAATGATTAATTTTTAATTCGCAGAAAGAACATATACGACATTTTTTTTCTTATCTAAAAAGTAATGCTTATAAATATATTTGCATTTAAACAAAAGAAAAGCAAACTTGCATGAGGTAGCTCGGTACGTGCAACACCACATCAGATATAAAATATCAGATGTCTTGCCGGATGGCATCCGATATCCGACCTTGTCAGGTAATCCCACGGCAAAAAATCCAACTATTTGTGACATCACAAATCAGCGCCGCAACCTTCTGTACTTAGAAGGTTTTGGTACGGGTTCCCGCGCGTACGTGTGGTTGACTGACCTCAGGGGCGTTATGGTCACCAATAAAAGGCAACTTTTAGATTTTCTTAGTGATAATAGTTATAACCATTTGAATCTCCATGGATTAAAAGAGTTTAAAATTATACAGTTTGAAATTCTAAATTGAGTTTGTGGAGGTAAAGGCTTTTCATAAAAGTGATTATTCTGTAGGTGAATTTTATAACGAATTTTCGAGTTTCTCTCCTTTTGTTCATCGTGGTCTTGCGAGAGAGATGGGCCCGAGAATGATACATATCAGTATAAGTAAGCAGGTTCTAAGCAATCCATGCGGTACAATAACTGCAGTGTTCACAGGTTAACCAACAATCGCCGATGACGAACGTACCTCCTCGTGAGGTTTCCAAGCATGTGACGCATGCAAGGGTGTATGTGTGGCTAACAGTACCAGTATTAGTATTTGCAGTGGAAAGGTCCTGTGCCTTGTGTCCTAGTGACTGGGCGAAGTAATTCTTCATGAGATCCATTCTTCATGATTGTGGAAAGATCACCTTGAGGAAGTTAATAAGCAGGTAAGTTGAGCATCAGTCAGCACGAGAACTTGTATAAAAAAACAGGTTATCAGTTCCAGGCGCGGTACAATAATAGTGATAAGGCTGGTTGACGGTCCCGTCGCCGAAGATGTCGCATATCTCCTTATGAGTGTTCGAAGTTTGAGACGCTGGTAATAGGGGATCTGTTTTCGTGGTCCACAGACCTTGTATTATTACTGGTGGTGGTCAACTCATTCAGATTTACTAGATGTCCTACCGTGTTGGGCTTGTGATTTCCATCCTTCATGTCGGGGAATCAAGAGTTTATCTATGAGGTTATAAAGTATTTATAGAATAATATTAATGTGCTTAAGTGTGTCCCTTTTACTCATTCCTGATAAGCTTAAAGTATTTTATAGTAAACACCAATTTTTAAAAAATAAAAAATGCGTTTGTTTTGCAACAATTCATAACTTTTGCGCGAAGAAAGGATAAGGCTGAAAAGGGCATTATTTAATTCTAAAGCAATAAGATAATTTGTCTTTGATATATTATATCCGATGAAAAAGCTGAAAGTTTAATGTGTATGTGTGCTGATGAGCTTTTCAGAATTTTGCTCGATAACACATTTTATTTTCGTTTTTAGCTGTATTTAGAATTTTGACCATATTCCATATCTTCAAACTCAAAACATGGAATATTTCTATTATGAAACACATAAAAAACATTCAGTTGTTACTTGCAAAGCAGTAAAAATTCATAGTTATATTAGTATTTTCAGTGAAAATTTTATATTGACGTAATGAAGATACATATAATATATAAATTGCATCTCCTTTCGAAATTATCTATCTAGTTATCGAATAATTCTTACATTCTAAAATCTAATTATCCAAATGCTAATTTTAAATTGTTTTAATTCATTTAGAACGACAGGAAACTGAAATCTCTAAAGACTTTTCCTTAGCATTTGGAGTATTAACGACCTAATGGAGATGCAGTCAGTTCTAAAAGATCTGAAATGAAACGGTTCCGACTTTAATTATGGTATTTGACGTGTAGAACATATTAAAATTTTCATTTAAAAAATAATTTTAGGTCTGTTACCGTATCACCGTAATCTAAGCCTAATCTATTGAGGATGATCAACCTTTGCCATTTCCCTTCAGATTTTTTATTATTCTTTTATTCATAGAGTTGGATTTTTCAAATGATACAACTAATTTGAATCATGTGTTTACTCGTTCAAATAAGATTGCATATTTGGAGTGTCTTACCCCTGGAGGCTACAATTTAACAAACATACGGCTACACACTAAGGTTATAGATTTTATGGGTATTAATAGTATTTTCATTAGAATTAATCTTTCAAATTGAAAACTGATTTTTTTAGGAATGAGCTGAAAATTGTATCCGTGTCTTGTTCTTAGTTAAATTCACAGAGAAGACTATAATTACTCAAATTTTTTGCTATCAGTTTAAAAATGTAAAGATTTTTCTATTTCTTTCTCGCAACACGAACAAATTTCATTTCCTTCTGTATAGAATTTCCATTTATTCTAAAGAAAAGTAAGCAAATTAATTAATCTTTCTTACTTCATAAGTATACTATTTATTTAGAGACTACACAAAGTGAGTGAAAATTTTACTTGTTAACAATGTTTTCAAATGATCTTTCATATCCCTTTTTCCAAACATTGTTTGTTACGTTGCACTCCAGGAAAGGAATTGCGACTTTTACATTTCATATTTAGTTATTAATTTATTGTTTCCTGGATAATTTTCAAAGGACACTGAATAAAATTCTAATGAGAAAAGAAACTGAAAAATGTTTTAAATATGCCTGAGAACCAGTGATTTGGGGATTATCCATTAACTAGCAAAATAACCCGTCATGGTATGACGTGTGCAAATTGTCTCTTCATTCGAGAGATTTTCCGTCAAATTTGACGAGTTTAAATAGAGATAATAATATAATAGAGATAATAAAATAATATATGCGAGAGAAATGTTTAACATTTATAGAAAACAAATAAAATAAATATATGTTTTATGACAGGAAATGTATATATTTTTTACATATTATTTACATATTTCTTTATTCAAAAACCCTCTGGGTCTAAAAAAATCCAGAAAATCTAGTAGATATAATCTAGATAGATAGAAAATATAGTTTCAAAACAAAGCACTTCTGTGCTTGTCAAACGTTGCCAAAAATTATCATCAAGTTATATCAAGATTACAATAAGTAATGAGATGCATCGTGGCGTCCAAATTATATCACGCGCATGATATACCACTGACGTAATTTACTATTTTCTATTGAAAAACGGAAATTAATTTGAAATACACGATTAATATAATTTAAAAATTTCTCGGGAACTATTGATCATAGCGAGATAAATTTTATATCAATCGATAGCAAATTTTATTTCACTATTTTAAAGTCATTAAATTTGACATTAGAACGACAATTACTCTTTTAAATTTAAAATAAATGAAATTTAGGTTCTCTAACAATGAAATAATGTTGTTCAACGTCTCGCAGTGCTATGGCTCGAGTTTTATTGTTGGTGACGTCAGAGCGTTACCGAGAGATTTGGGCTATTATGTTAGTAATTGTGATATTTGAATTCTGTATACGAATGAAAGATAAGCTGCACAAAATGTATTTTTTAAAAGAATGTTTAATCATTTGATAAACTCCCTATTAATAGACTACCTTAACTTTTATCAAAATTTACTGTTCTTCTTGGTATAATCTGTATTTGAATTCAAATAACGTAGCAGAATTCAATATATTTCTTCAAATTATATGCTTGATATTTTATCATGCTATATTCTGCAGTTTCTCATTAGAAACTATTATTTTGAAATGGAAATATAACACTATGTTCACTTCTTATATATTAGTTAGATTGTTTACAAGAATTCATAATGTCTACCTATCAAATAAAGCAAGACATAAATGTAATTTATTACTGACTGTTCTTTCTTTAACTTCAATCTCCGCTATAATACTAATTAAAATAAATGTTGTTGTGTGGCATTTTGCTACATTGCAAATGTTTTTCATTTCATTTCATTTCATATAGCTTTCCGACAAAAATCAATCTAACTCATCAAGAAAAAACTAATCCATTTATTAATTTGCCAACTCGCTCACTAAAGTATATCCGTGCCATCAAAAGTTAAAAGAAATAGAAAATAATGTACAAAGAAAAAAAATTGATGTATACTTTAAAGACAAAACATTATAGGTTTTGTGTCTTGATGGATCGAAATCAAGTTACAAACGAGATATTCGGTATTGAATTACAAAACATGTTTAATTGGTTGAAGAGTTTTAAATTTGTCGGTAAAGCTATTTAAGGTAATGAATGAAATATTTTAAATATAGGCAATAGTATGTATTTTTAAACTTTCAGCTACCCTGGCCAGAGGAGAGATTGATGGTTAATAAATTTTAGCTAGAGCCTCGTTCCTTAAATAGCGCATAGGAAAACGCTACTAATTCCGCATCTGAACATCCTTTTACAGTTGCATCTCCTAATCTGTGCAGTTGTTCTAATTATACTAGACGATCCAGTTACCTAATTACCGGAGCAGAGGTGTTCCTTGAAGGTTGGAGTTAATTTTGGAATAGGCGCATTCCGAGTCTCTTAGAAAAGCGTTCGTTTTGTGCTATGATAAAGGCTCCTGAGCTATTTAAGCACTGATAACTGTTTTATATAGGCCTTTGGGCGCCAAATTAAATTAAATTGCTAATTAGAAGGGTGCGGAGTAATTAGTTGACTATTGACATGACAACAGGGTGTAATAGCCCTATTCCACTTTGTTGAATAGCTTTCGGCGCCATCTGAACTGCAGGTCTATATTAACTCGCCAGTCTCGATTACAATGGAATTTAAAGGTATTGGCTGCTATAAAGGGATACACTTAGTATAATTCCCTGTAGAAAGTTATCTCAAGAAGAACTGATACACTGGCTCGTTTCAATTGTATCAATGTAGAGTTAGCAGTCTGGACAGAAGGATAAATTATTGATATATGTTTTTATTTAGGGGAATGAAGGATTTATGATTTATCTGATATCTTGCGTAGTTTAGTTATATTAACGTCCCGTTTTGAAGCAACACGAAGGTTATTTTGGAAGAAATTTTGAAGCATCGTCCGATGACAAGGACGAAACCTGTGCAGGCACCCCCTTTCCAAACATCCGCACCAAACCAGCGGGAAGACATTTGATCCCTTACGCATGATTTAACGTGCAACGGGTCCAATACAAGTCGGATCTTCTGTGGAATCGGGTTTCGAATCGGGACCCCTCCGGCTCCAAGGCCAACACCTTACCACTAGACCACCGCGGTCTACTGATTTCCTGCATAGTTTAATCAGAACCTCATCTGAAGTACTCAATTCATAATTAAATTTTGAAACTTTTAAAATGTTTTATTGTTATCGACAACTGAAATTGACCTGCGATTTCAGAATTCCAGTATTACAAAAATTAAAATATTGCTAATATGACTATATATGGAGTTGCAGAGAGTTTTCAAACGGGAACGCCATGCAAATTAAAAGACAAAAATTATTAAACTAACGCATAATTTATTAAAAATTCTTCCATTCAGAAAACTCCAACGCCATGCATAAAAGTATATTTTTTGCATTGGTTCTAGCAGATCATAAGGTGTACGGTAACCCAGACACAAAGGCTCGACTTTGGAAGCTGAAAGGATCCGAGTTCGACACACGGTGCAACAAAGCATTCGTTATTTATGAGGTCTAATGAAATGACAAATCTGTCAAACGTCCTCAAAGTCCAAAAATATGACAACGAAAGCAGAGCAAAAATTTTAAATCCTTATATTAATTAGCTTCCGAAATTGGTGCGCATTTTAACATTTAAGCGATTAGAAGAGTTCGTAGAAAAACAGAATAATGTTTTTGAAAATGTTTATTAATTAGCAAATTGTGTGTAACACAATAAATAAACAACTTGAGACTTTAATGAAGAGATAATTTTGAAAAATGTGTTCATCACAGAAATTAATAAGTAATATTAGCGTTTTTTAACAATTAAACTTTTAAAGACATGTTTTAACTAATTAAATCTTGAGCATTTAAGAGAGCTTAGTAAAATTAATCTTTAACAATGCAATCATTCCTTCTTTAACGAACGCGAGGACCGATATAGTATATTTACATAGCAGGAAAATTAAACTCCTTATAAACACTTTCCCGTAAACTGGCAAAAAATTTTATAAACTCTATTTACCTTTTCACCCTGGATAAATATGCTGATTCCGCTTTACGACAGAAGCATAAAAATTTTCTACTATAACTGAAAAATAGTTTGAGGAACATCTTAAATAATTTAATTATCATGAAATGATTCAAAATATAATGATATAGCCAATTATAAATATTTTTCAAAAACCGTTCTGGAAAAAATGCCCGCTGAAGAATGTGGTCGTAATTCAATTAAGGACCTTCATTATTAAGCACAATTAATCTCGTTCAGCAAAATAATATTTTATTGAAATTTCATTAAAAAATTGGCATTAAATTTAAATATTAAATCTCCAGTTGTCTTTTTTGTAATAGAATTATTAAATGAAACTCGTAATTCCATAATCACTTCTGTTATAGGTTTTAAAAATTTTCATTTTTAAAGAAGTATATCATTAGTATCGCTATCTCGTTTTATTTCAGAATACGCTCTATGGTTCCGTTCATTAGTATTGCTAAGCAACGGACTGAATCATACCAAAATGAATTTAATGCTGAAAAGTAAATACAGGACATCTTAATTCGAAAATTTAGGATTAAAAGGTTAAATATAATGAATCTTTTTTTCGAATTTAAACAGAAATATTCCCGACAGAAAATAAAATTTCCTACTTAAGTTTCATCATTACTTTTAGCTAAAAATTAAGAAACAAAATCAATGCCATTTCAGGCACAGGTTTTAAGCAAAAAAACTAAACAATAAGCAAACGATTCCCTGTTAGTTTTGAAATAAAGTTTCCTTTATTTTTGTGAACTTTTACCCGAAACCATGGTTTTAGCATCGCCTTGTGGCCCCTTTTAAGTGTCTGCATTCCATTACACGAAAATCCAGCAATAATTCCAGTTTCGCACAAAAGGAAGAGTTAGAGAAAAAAAACTTTTCTGATTTCTACAAGTGTAATTGTAATTAAGGAAATGGGGTTTTCTTTGATGTCTCCCCAACGAAGATTTTAATTCCGAATCGTTAAAGCAGAAAGTGTATCGCTTTCCTCGAAAAGGGCTTAGAAGCAATCTTCTGACTTTAGTGCTTAGCATAAAGCATTTAATGGATGGTTTTGAGGGGGTTTAGTTAATCGTTGTTTGTTGTATTTTCGTGAGATGCCTGTCGACTTTTTAATTCCATGCGTTACTGACAAAATGAGAACGCATAGTTCAAGATTTTGAAAACGAAAAATGTGAAGTAAATATAAAGGACTTTGGTTTCTGTTTTCTGATAACGGCAGTTTAATTATAAGAGAGACGTTTTGTTTTCAGTTTTGTTCACTCATATTCATCTATTCAAAAAATATGCTTGTTGTAATCACTTTTTGAAGTGTAAAAGAAAGCGATTCTTAGCTTGGATATATTAAGCTCAGAAACTGAATCTTTTTCCAAGAACGAGAGGAGAAAATAAGCGAAGAATGTAAAAATGTTATGCTTGATTTATTTCCGCTTTGTGTCCTTTTGGTGGTAGAAGTATTTTAGTTGTAAGAATGGCATTTTGTTTAGTTCTCACAACCGTTATTTAGATTTATTTGTTCAAAAATCTATTCGTTTAATAAAATTTTAAAATTTAATCGAAAGGGTTTTTGGTTTGATAAAACATGAAAATCTTACACATGGGAAAATCTTCAACACTTTTCTTTATATTGCAAGCTTTATGCATAGAATACCAATAATGATATGATTAAATTTAAACTTAACAATGTGAAGCACGGTATGTAAAAAAACTCCCTCGAAATATTAAATATTAATCTGTGTTTTACATTGAGAAAAATGTAAAAATTATATAAATAACCATTTTTAAAGGCTATATTATAACTACATTATTAAAGTTTTTCCCTACTTCATCACTCATTCAAGATAGTGGTTTTTTGGTTACTTTACGAAGCAAATAAATTTCCAATACTCTTCCAAAGTTTAGACGGCCCCTATGGTCACACAAAGAAAGAACAGACAATATGAGGCAACTCAGACGATTTTATAACACATAAGTATCTAATGCTTCTTTATTATAAGAGTCCTTTTTATTTAAATACATTCAATTAAATACGCCTCATTAGTATTCATATTTCTCTAGTATTCCTATGGTGATGGAAGAAGTCAATGTGAAATATACTGATGTTCTTAAATATTTCTATCTTAAATCTTTCTCTAGCATTCCTATGGTGATGGAAGAAGTCAATGTGAAATATACTGATGTTCTTAAATATTTCTATAAAATAAACTAATTTTTCAATACTTTTTAAAAAAATCAAAGTAACAATAATTTCTTTTTTTACTTTTACATGCGCTAAAGATTTTTTTCACTATAACACTTCTTTATTGTTTTTACAGAAGTAAAATTCTCTATTTTCTATGCGCCCTTACCATTTAACCTACAATAAGTTTCATTATCCAGTTTCAGCTTGTTAATGACCATAAGGTATATCAGAAATCGATTGTTTAGAAAACCCGTTATGCTAAATTTATTCTGTAATTAAAATAAATCATCAATAGAAGGCAAGAAATCTTAATCTCGGTGAGCAGGCAATTTTCGTTGTATGAAAGGACACAATACGGCAATCTAATTGTTCCTCTCTATAATCTTCGATTGTTGGTATGAAACGAGCTCTTGTTTAGTCAGCATTTTTGGCTTAATCACGTCCCGTAGGCTGTACCTACGATTTATCTTAATTAATGATAAAGTTTCCACGCCTTGATAAATGATATAATGAATGTAGTTAGCACTCCATAAATCGTGTTGAATTTAATGTATACACTCTGGAAATGGGCCATTTATTATAACATTTATTTTCACTCCCCATTTATTCTAATATAACCATACTGGCAAACAGAACTAATTTATTTTGCTTAATAACAGATGTAGAAAAT
>BGPR01002700.1:117622-165024 GCA_013235015.1 Araneus ventricosus
AAATAAATATTTGTTTAAACAATGAAAACGGTTTGAATTTCATTGTAATAATGAAATGTATTGTTGTAAATTATTCATACAAATATATTTAAAAATTCATTAAAATTATAAGCATATATAATTCATAATAATTATTAAAAAAGAAAAGAGTACAGCAAATTTAATTTATAACATTGTAAAGGTAATTTTTGCAATTTCAGATAGTGTGAAAACAATTTTTGTGCAATAATATTTTTCGAAATTATTCAGGAAAAATGTCAAAATTTTGACTAATTTTTAATTAATTAAAATTTCAAAAGAGGGCTACAAGGTGCACATTCCCACTCTCAAAAGTATATTTGTACAAAATTTCGTAGCTCTAGGTCCAGCGGTCTGCTTTGTAGAGCACCAACACACACACTCTCCTTTATTATTAGTAGAGATGAAGAAACAATTTTAAATTTGCAAAGTTGCTTTTTATACGTCATCCGAGTAACAAATGTTAGAAAATAAGAGACTATCGAAGGTAATAAATATCTGCATTATACGCATCTACATAGAGAGAATTATCAAGTTTAGATAAGTGATCAATAAAAAATCATCGCACAAGTGCGAAAAGTGCTTTACTTCTGGTATTCTTCATCCAATTTCAAACATTTATTTGGTTTTTAAATAAATATTTCGTCGTCAATTTTCTAGCAAAATTTAAATATTTTCTTTAAAATATTTCTTATTTTAATGCAATTTTTGACGAATAAATATAATGCCCTACATATTTTGACAAAATGTTTCATCCATTTCATCAATATAGTCATTTAAAAAAATTAGTATTATATAATATTAAAAGGAAATATTACAAGAAACAAAGGTTCAAACTTACAATAAACACTAAGCTTTATGGATGCTGTGAGAGGTTCTTTCGTAGCTGCATTCGATGTTTTGCAGTGGTAAGATCCTGTATTATCAGCAGCACTGACGATGAAAGTTAGATTATTGGCAGTAGCTGTCTCCCCTAAAATTTGATAATAGGTAGAATCTATCTGTACATTGCTCCTGTACCATATCAACTGAGGGGGAGGATTGCCACCTTCAGAAATGCACAATAGGGTTAAGGCCTCGCCCGCTTTTACTATATTTCCTTCTTCATAACCTTCAATACGTGGTGGACCCGGTGGATCTGAAAGACAAAAAAATACAAATAAAGGAATTTTAGGTGATTATCTTTTATAGTTATACAACGAAAACTAAATGAAGTTTTACTTCTCTATTCTTCATAAAACAAACATTCGTCGTTTCTCGCAATTCCCGAGCACAAAAATATAGAAACTCCTAAAAATGTCATTCATATCTAATAAATTACATAAAACTAAGAAAAAAGAAAGTTGTTTGGAGTAAAGTAAGAAAATTACATGGCATATTAAGTAATCATTTGCAATAACTAAAGGATACAACATAGTTATTGCAAATATATACAACTTAAAAATATTTAAATCTTTTGCTGAGAAATATTTGTCGATATAAATAAATAAATATATAGATAAGTAAAAAAATCATTTGTTCCACATTCGATTCGTTGCGAATAGAGTGAAGAAATGTTCTGTGTCGAGTTTGTTTGAAAATTATTTAAACCAGGGATGTAACAAATAGTTCGAATACCAAATATTCGGCCAAATTTCAGCCCCCAATACCGAATATTCGGCAGCCGAATACCAGCTTTTTAAAACCATTTCACTTTTGGTTATAAATGAATTATTTCTCAAAGTTTAAATAAAAATATAAAACAATAATAGAACTGATTTATTATTTTTTTTATATTTAAAATATGTTTATACCTTGCATTTTTGTAATGTTTTAAAAAACCTTAATTCCAATAATAAGAAATGAGAAACTCTCTTCATTTTGGGAATTACTTCACAGAAACAAAAGAGTTATCAATGCAGAACAGGCAATGAAAAACATGAAGAAAATTAAGTGGATAAATTAAATTTATTAGGAGTAATACTTTGATAAAGAACTTCTAATAGTTATTATGGAGTGGCCACTTAATTGGCGGAAAAAATGAGGAAACAATTCCAAAATTTTCAAATTCAACAAGCAAATATCTTTGAGCTCCTGCACGCTCAGTGTACAGTGAACGTGTATTTACTGAAGCAGGCAATTTATATGAAACCAAGTGGAACAGACTTCTTCCTGAAAATACCCAAAAATTGTTCTTGCCTCATAATTTCAGGCTTTACAATAATATGTGGCATTATTAAATACTTATGTATTATGCAACTTAAAATTGAGTAAATGTTAGGAAATATTTTTATGAGTAATATAAATGTTAGGAACCTGAAATGTTTTTTTGCATTATTTTTTGTTAAGTATTTTTAAAGCACATTTAAAAAATATATATATTGAATTTATTTGGCCGTATATCTGTTTAGTAATCGGCCAGACCGAATATTCGACAAAAAAGACGATTAGGCCGAATATTCGTTACAACTCTAGTATAAATTAAGGTTATCAAAGAATATTAATAAATGCACAGGATAGTGGTTAATATGAAGCTGATGAGACCACAATGAAAAATCTCAGTATCCAAAAATTCGAATCATGAAATCTCTAATATTGAACACAACAAGAGAAAAAGATAAATATAAAACTGAAAATGGCAGAAAAGATTAATTTTTAGTTATTTTAATAATTAATACATAAATAATAATTAAACTGCAAGTAATTAAAATACACAGTACTAATAATTACAATTAAAAATGTCCGCAAATTAATGTTTTAATAAAGAGAAAGTATGCAAAAATTGTTTAATACCATTTCAGAATAAGCAAAATCATTACATTTAATATGTTGAAAGCTTTTAAAAAGTTAAAATATTTTATTGATTTTTTTTAATTGGATACATTTCACTGCAGTAAAATCATCCTTGAGTAAATGAAAGCTCTTAAAAGTTAATCACTGCGAATACAAAGTATGGACATTTTACCAAATGAAGACATTTCAGAAATACAAACATTTTACATTTTTTTTTTGTTTTGTTTTGACTTCGAATTAACCAAAATAAATTCAAATTATAAAGATCTTAGCATTATTAGAAAATTCTACGAACCAATAAAAATATTCATATTAACGAGAAATTCGATCCATTTGTATGTGAAGTATACAAACAGTTTCAGATCAATTAATATATGAATAAATTCTATTACTAACATCCATTTTTAATTGCTTTTAGGATGCGAATTTCAAACATTTAATCTAAGAGCTAGAAAAAGGAAAGGTTAAAGTTCCATAGCTGACTTTTTTCCGTAAAAGATATATTTGAGAGCTAGAGAAAGAACTTGCAATGCTATAAAATAGTATCATTACAGATGAACGCAAAATACATTTTAAATTAAACTGTGCCATAAAACTGTTAAATTACTTTGGGCAGTTAGCGAAAATATACTTTTGTATTTTTGAAATAGCCCATATTTTTAACGTTAGTTATTTTAATGCTTTGCTATATTTTCGAACATTACTTATTGTAGTAAATATTAATCGTTACAAGTGTACTTATAACGACAATAGCAATTATAATTTCAAAAATAACTTGCGAAACAAACTTCTGGAAAAAAACTGAAAGATGCAGAATTAATCGATAACAATGCCCTCAATTTATGTTTTTTGGAATAAAATGAGGGAATATTTTAGTTACAAACAAAAAAAATATATAATTACAAAGCTTCTAGTACTATAGTTGCTCTCTTCCAGGCATTCCCAAAAGAATTATATATTTTTTATTATTATATTTGGAATAAATTCAGTTAATATCAATAATATGAGAGACATAAATTTCAAATCATTTCTATCCAAGTGCACGTTATTTTACTCTGAAAATTTTGACTCCTCAAGTAATTTTTCCCTCTAGAGATGTGTAATAGATTCCAAAATTTGATTGGCGTTACTCATTAGACATGTCTCGTATGAGGATGAATTAATTCCGCTAGAATTTTTATGTCACTTTTCAGACACTGCAATATTGCATTTTAGCCTTCACCGAAAACAGAACAGCATATTAAAATATTCACTACTTATTTATACTAAAAATGTAGCTTTAACAAAATATCCCAATTCGAAAGTGCACTCATATTTATAAACAAGTCAAGTAAATTCATAGAGGAAATATTCCTTTAACAATTACCGGGACTAAACAAGGGACAACAATAAATGCCTTCGGAATTCCTCATTACGTTTCGTAATAACAAGCAGGGAGTTCACACTTGTATTTAGTGTTAGGTACCAAATTAGATTATCTTCCAAGACTTGGTAGTATGTTGATTCTAGAAACAGCGAATTACTCCATGAAACCCCATGAAATGCATCCTAAAATGGATTATACCCTTTGAGAACACAATTCTTTGCACAAAGTTCTCATCTCTATTAAGGATGGTAAAATAAATTTATCAACTCTTAGTTGTTTCATTCTTGGCACTGTCTTGTGCATATTATCGGATTTTGAATGAAACCAGTTTTAGAGTCTTATTTAAAAACTCAAATTTTGTTTAATACTTTCAGTAAAATTCCAATATGAGTTGCGAGTAAAAGTAAGTTGAGTAACTCTATGAGGATTTATTTTATTTATTAAGACAAAAATATGTTATGAAATTGGACAAAGTTAAGAAATGATGTATGCCTTCCAAAATGAGAATGACATTCAAGAAATGGTGCATATGAAATAAATTTAAAGTCCTAGCTTGAAATATTTTAATATTTTTTTTATTATAACGAAACCTGAAATTCAATTGTCTTTAGAAAAATGCTATATGAAGCACGAGTCTTCTTTTGTGATTTTTTTTTGTGCAGCTTGACATATTGTGTTTTTTATAAGCAGAAAATAGACTTAGTTTCAGTTACTCATAAAAAAATCCTAGTTTCATTGTTAATACGCCCTAATTTGTTGCTTAGCTAAATAACTAGTCTTCTGAATATTTTTGTTATTAAAACGAGTTATTAAAAGTTAGACCTTCTCTTGAGTGAACACGTATCGTAATATCATTGAATATCAGAAACGACTAGACAAAACAAGCAACACAAAAAGCAGATTTCAATGAATATTTGCGTAGTCTAACTCAATAATTTACGACTCATTTTCACAGTCTAATAGCTTCTAATCCTTGGCAACTCAATGATCTTTAAAGTTGTTTTCGAATTTCTGAATCGCCTTTACTAATGACTCAATAAAAGTTCATCCATTTTAAAATTATAGTATGATATTGAAAGTAGTAAAGAGCTGAAATTATGTTTTTGAAAACGTAACAAAGTATGATTAAGAATGATTCAGGCTCTATATAGAAAAAAAAACTGTTATTATAATTATATAAATAATTAAAGAGAATTATTGATGTAGATATATTTTTAATCATGGATTTATTTCAACTAACTGAGATTCAAATAGTTTCCTGAACAATATTCGCTTACTTAACCATGCGTTCTTCAATATTTTTAAAAGAAAAATTAATTTTTCATAATACGTTCATAAGATTTAAATTCTGTTTAGTCAATGAATTCTAATTAATAATGAGCCATTTTAAATATTATTAGAGTCACTGAACATGAAGGCGTGAATAAAATTAATTGAATAAGAATAATTCATAATACGTTCATAAGATTTAAATTCTGTTCAGTCAATGAATTCTAATTAATAATGAGCCATTTTAAATATTATCAGAGTCACTGTACATGAACAAAACGTGACCAAAATTCATTGAATAAGAATAATACAGACTCCCTTAACTAAAATGGTTGATGATACACTGGCAGACTTTAGTTGGAAAGCTCGAGTGACAGGTTCCGTAGGTGAATGTTAATACCGAAAAATTTTTCGTGCATGCCGAAGTTTTTGGAACAGCATGCAGGAATTGTGGGAGCTCAAGGGTGACTGATGACGAAACAAACATAGGCTGGCATATTGATGGATGAATAGTGCTCGCTCTAAAAACTTTCGATGCAAAAAGAGTTGTTAGCTTGGAAGAATCATTTTAAAAAGAATTTAACGCTTTCTGAAAAAAAGCGTCACATGTTGTTTAATAGTTCTGCTCTTACAGAAAATGGCATGCCATCTCATTGTTATTTACGTATGAAAGTGAATAGTTTTTTGTGGGGAATAAGAGAGAAAACATAGAGAATGCTTTGTTTTTAACGATGGAATGCTTCTTTATTAAACTTCTGAAGAGTGATATAAAAATAAATAATGTAAACCTGCATAGCAAAAGTTAGCATAAATTTTTATGAATTGAGCTCTCATTTTTTTGCGATATATCTAGATATTAAAGTTTGAATTCAATGCATTGAAATAATGGCTATTTGATTAAATGAAATTAAAGAGCAAATTCATTGTTATTATGTTTTCTAATTTTTAAATATTTCTGAAATACTTATGTTTCAGTTATTAAAATTTTATTAATCGTACTAATTATTAAATTGTAACCAATACAGTAAAAAGCATTTTTAATCCAGGAAAAAAATACTTTTTATTTCATTATATAACTGAGAATAAATTATATATCACACTTATTAGATAATTCAAGTGTGTCAAATAGATTTTTTAAGTAATACTAGGATGAAGAATTCTGAATAATAAATGTTCCAGAAATGCTGCTCTTGTAATAAAATGTTCCATTGCATGGAAAACTTACAGATTTTCGATTGTATTATTCTAAATCAATATGAACTAAGAACTAAACAATTGTTTCTTGATATATTATTGATTACTGTCTTAAATGTATTAATGTACTAAGCAAATGTGATTACTTTCAAAAGAAAAAAATGAAAAAATGATCAATCAAACCTATTTAGTCTACAGAATTGATAATTTTTTATTTATTTTCTAAAAATAAATCTGCTATTTATAATATTTAACACTGTAAAAAATACTTTCATTTTCGATATTTGAGCATATCAATCACTAAAATTCATTTGCTAAAACTCGTCAGTGGACAATAAGTATTACAAGAGTAATGACGGATAAATTCGAAAGTGGCGGGGAAAAATTCAAAAGAAGACAATATTTCTTTAAACAGTAAGTTTAGTTTCATCATGATCTTGATTTTTATTTAACTGAAACTTAATCTTAATGCACAAATATAGCAGTACACAATTCTTTATTTCGATTTAAGCATTTATATTCTGAAAAATTATGTGTCCAATTGTACTATTGTAATATACACTATTTTTTACATTAATCATTTTAACGCTATGTTTACAGTAAAATAATAAAGACCTCTTTCGTATGTTCAACTTAGCCTGAGGCATTTAATGTCATTAAATAAATAAAATAATTTATAAAGAAAAACATTAGGGTTAAAAATAAATATTTCCCTTCATGAATTTTATAAGAATTTAAAAGCGTAAGAATTTTGTTTTTCAGAAAAACTTTAGGAACATATTTATGAAACTACATTTTTAGACTTTATTTGTAATTTAACATTTCAGCAATCAAACAAAGATTTTTTTATTTGCCCATGAATAGAAGAATATTCATTAAAAATAAATATTTTTTTTATCAAGAACATATCTTATAACTTATCTTGTATCAGAGAATTAATTTTTAGCCACAATAGAATTGTTTTTGGAAGAAAATAAAATGAAGAATGCTCATTAATTTTTATAAGTTTTATTTTTGTATGGTTTAATATATAGTATAGATCAATTTTGATAGTTAAACATTTTTCGTGCTTCTCCTTTATAAACTTCCTTTGTTTGCATTTAAATAACATGAACGCACTTTTCTAGTATTTGCTTTAAATATATTATTGATTTGGAAGAATTCAGCATAACTCTTGTTTTTCAGGATATAACAGATTTTGTTTTATATGCTCCTTGCAGTTACTCCTAAAAATAGAGAAACTGAAAGACACATTGATTAAATATGTTCTCCTGGTTAGCATGATATGTATTAGTGGAATATCAAACTTCATCCATCAATTAAAAAACGAAAAATTATAATAAAACTACAAATATAAAAGGAAAGATAAACTACTCGAACGCACAACTCTCCTACATACAGGTCAACAAGGCTCAAGAAAAATAAACTCAAAAAGAAAAAAATAAATGCCTCAATAAAGATATTTAAAAAATATTGAAATTATGTAGCAGAGATTAACACTAAACTAGCTACATATATTTGAGTGTAAACTAGATATTTATGAATACTATAGCGCAACTATATAGTCTACAACCAACAGGAAAAAAAACCCTGTATAATTTTCTGGAAAAATTATCTATGACGATATGAGATTTAAAGATAAAGAGTGTTATCAAAGTTTATGTATGGAATAAAAGTTTGTTCTTTTAGGGTTAATATATTGTTAATAATGATATATTGGAATTTGAGCATCTAAGTAACTACTCATTGGTCTGTATTAATTGTCTGCGGAAGTTTAATATTCTTCGTGTATAGGGTTTTGAAACGAGATTTTGATGCCGGGCTAATTTATGAGTCGTTGAAAGGAATTTGAAATAGTCCGAGTGCGTAAGAGGACAGCAGATGACATAATAGATGGATTAATCTACGTATTATAAGAATAGTGTTCGAGTCAGCCAGTCCAAATCTTTCAAGAAAGGCACTTTTTGATCGTTAAAGGAAGGAACTTACTTTTGGCTTAAATACAAGACGCTTAAACGAGTCTTAAATCCGCGTCTCTCGAGTCCCACGTATGAGTCCTTACCAAAGGTCACCAAGTCCTCATTTTATACCTGTAACATTACCTTCTCAAAATGCAACTTTTACTTATCTCGATCGCTAAATATCAACCTATAATCATTGATAATTTCAAAACCATTGAGCAATATATAGTTTGAAAATTATATGATATTATTAGACTTGCCTTCTGAAAAAGGCCTCGTTACCATATTATTTTTTTATGTTTACCACGTTATGCATATTTTCCCTTCTACCTTACAAAAATGTTTTTTAAAGGTTCGACGATGTTTCAGAAATGTATATTCGTCTCTGACTATCTGTTATAGCTGCCATTTGATGTCACTGAAATTGAAAGACTTTTACCGGTGACAGACAACACTCTTCATGCATTGTTACTTCTTGAGCCATATCAATGTTTTATCGAAAACGTCAATGTATCACCAGGAACTTTAACATTCTACAGAGCTATTTTTATTCCTTAGGAGTCGCAAGTTAAAAAACTTGAGTCCTTTTTTGAATATTTTTCAAAAGTTTTGCTGATGTTTTGTGGCTGTTTAAGTTTTATAATGATTACTACCGAAAGAGTGAATTTTTTATATTAAATGTGACAGGATAACCTCAAATCATTAGACTGAAACCATATATGGACAAATTTTACAAGAATAATGTTCATGATATTCAACGCAGAATGCCATAGAGAATAAGTGGACTGGAAGTTTACCTTTTATGAGTATATTCATTTGTTAAATATGGTATATATGATCTTCGAAATTTGGTAAACACCAAATCAGTTCTTCTAATATACATAAGTAATTGTCTAACTGTTGTTAATTATTAATCAGTATAAATAATTTTATTTATATAAGTTAAAATTTAATACCGATTTAGAATTTAGTTGTATTGGTAAACTTTACAATTAATTTTACCATATTTTCAGTCTTAAAATATTGTTTGCGAGAAAAATCCTTTCTAGACAATGAAAAACGGATGTTTAGGTTAAGAATTCCAGCTGCATTTCAAGACTTTTCCTCATGTTCACCATTATTTGGTTGGATTAAAATTATAATTTATAGGAACGCATGATTTGATGGAAAAATATTTGTTAAATATAATGGAAAGAGAGAGGGTCCCTTCTTTAGAGTATTAGTAAGAATTCAAATCCCTACTGGTTTTCTTGTAACTGACAAGACGCATTCAAAGATTTGATTCAGGATGCAACTAGGCCGTTTATCGGCACTTGGTACTGGTGGTTGAAAACAGGAAGATCTTGTAAAAATTCGTCGGGAATCTGAGGATTCTTTTGAAAAGTATTTCCTGAGATTTTTTTATGTGGTCCAAACCTAGTTAGTTATTATATGAAACCTTACGTCTGGTATGATAGAGCGAGTTAAAAATTCTCAAAACTTATTGGATTTCTGTTACGCATATTTCCCCTAAAATACCAATATTCAATGATGATTTGTTTCATAAGATACCATCGTACATCGAAATACATGCATATCAACGGGGACTAGAGGGAAACTGATATATATCTGAATCATTGAGTCCTCTCAAATTTCAAACAGAACAAGGCTAAAAAAAATTAGAAATAACGTTAAGAATTACATATCAAATTAAAATAAACTTAGATAATGGCTTTTACTTTATGGTTAAAAATATTTTAATAATTTGTTTCTTTAACTTCTTGCCTTGCGTTTTTATTTAGCCTCCTAATTAGATGGCACCACCCATGTGATTTTTTTTTATTATTTCAATATATTTAAGGCAGTATAGGATACTTGAGACATTTAAGAATGACCAGGTGATTTTTGTATTTAAAATTATTTGTTATGCTGACTTAATTACGGATTTAAATAGCCTACGGGCACAAAAGAGCCGAATGTATGACATGCGACGCTAACCAAGAAGGGGTTAAACCAATAGTGTAACTTAGGTTTTTATATTGTTAATAAGAGAAATGAGCGGTGTAGAAATGTAATTTTCTTTTTAAAAAAAGATAAAAAAAAAAGTCTCATTCAATAAACCCACTGAAATTTAAATGTTGGATTTTAGTTTTCTTTAGTTATATTAATGTCCCGTCTTGAAGCTACACGATGGCTATTTCGGGATGAACCTCGTCATTTCGAACCCTAGTGATAAGATGGCAAGGACAAAACCTAATTTAGCACTTTCTTGTCCACCTTTGCGCCACACAATCGGATTTCGAACTTCCAAATCCAAGACTTGTAGGCCACTGCTGCTCTATTTAACCCTCCGTAAGTCGCGCGGGGCGCAGGTACCCTCCCGCGCGCCTAATCGTGTAATAGGAATCTGCGGTTGGTCGTTCTTCTTTCGCTGGTTCTGTAATAATGCTTACTTTCCTAGCGTCTCATTATGCTTCCCGTGTGGATATCTCGCATTTTGCTTCGTTTAATATTTAAGTTTTTAAATATTTATTGAATTTCAGTGAGTTCATTCTAAAAAAATAGTAGAAGTAGAGATTAGCAACAGATAATTAGCTTTCTAGCTCCGAATTTTCCAAAACGCTTTTAACAGAGACCCAAGCTAATTTATGTAGATGAAATGAGTTTAAATATACGGGAATTTTTCCAAAGAATTTTTACCATATAAGAAGCGAGAAGTAAAGTCGTGAATATTTTGCGAAGTTTATGTCATAATTATTTACCATGAACTTTTCATTTTCTATTGACGACAGGTCATTCCACAGTGACGATAAAAATAAACCCCTGAAATTGTTGCATTTTATTACATGACAAAAGCAGTTGATATTCTAGATCAGCTATGCTAGAGAAGTGATGTCTCGAGAAATGTTTGTCATTGGATTATGGTTCTTTTTCACAGTCTTTGAAACAACTCTATTATTAACGCTTTTGTAATTTTCAAACACAATAATATCGATAAGGATATGAAAAGACTTGATGCATCAAAAATTTGAGCTTCATATTTATTTTACTTCAAATTCTATGCAGAGCTGCCCAATACCCGTCTTCCGATGTAATTAAAGAACCGAAAATCTTATAATAGGAATAAACGGTACAGGACCAAAAAACAACAAAGTGAATGATTAATAAAGGTAGATGCAAATATATTGGAAGAAGTAGGGACAAAACTAACTAAAAATGCGGTAAAAAAAGGTCACGATTGAGCCTGTAGTAAGCGTTTATAAGAAGTTTATGTAAAATGTAGTGATTTTTCATAGTATTTGTATAATCTCTATAAAAATATTCAAAATAGTCATCTAAAATTACTTTCTCTTTTTTTGCATTTCTTAGATGTCTATTTTTTAATTTGCAGCTGTGATGTCTTTTCTCGGAAGAAAACATTTGTAGAAAAAAGGAAGAGAAAAAGGGGAGCATATGCACCCCTCGCGCTTAATTGCGTAACAAAATTTCGCGCGCCTAACGGAGGGTTAGTGTTGGAATTTTCATTCAGCGCTAATAATGATTTTTCTAGAATCATTCTCAGCTTAACCACTTAACACTTTCTTTTTTCTGTCAAAAATAAGCACATTTTTATATGCAATTTTGTATTCAAATTGATTTTATAAATTCAAATCAGCAGTCCAAACAGTTGCAAGTATTGATTTTATTATTTTTTTATCATTTTTAATGGTGGACGAAAAGGATCTAATAACTGGTTTACCTAACCTAATCTGATCTGATCTAAAAATCGATTTACACTTGTTTTGTTATCCAAAAATTAATTATACTGCTAGAGACATTTACTAGAAACGTTGCAAATTAAAGAAAGTGAGAAAGCCGGAACAATCAGTTGATTGGCTTAGAAAAATAGACCTGCACGAGCGGCGTTCCGGCAAATCAGGGAAGTCCCCTTTCGCAGCGCCCGAACAGTGTTCGGGCAAAACAGTTAACTGGTTAAATTTTGCTATTGAACTACTGAAATACCCTCAAGCCATAACCTAATACGAGTTTAGCACGATATTAATAATTTAGCAAACACCTTTTTACTATCTGTGATAAAACACTTTTTGTAATATCTTTTGTATCGAGATACAGATTGAAAAGATGAAATTCTAATGCTTTTTCAGTAAACTGATGGATAGAATTCTGATCTGTGAACAAATACTCTGAAAAACGTTGCATGGATAAATCCACCAGTGAAAACAAATTCCAAGAATTGGTTAGAAAAAGCAGCAAACTTTTACGTCACACTCAGCAAAAGTTAGAATTCTTTATTTCTTCAACACGCATTGAAACTTTTACCATTAACCACTGGACTGGAAGTGATTCACTCCATACTTCACATAATAACTAACGGAACTGCACTTTTAAGTTACATTTCAAGGCGTTCTCAGACAAGAAAAAAAGAATTCCTTCTGCCGATAAATTTTTACTGTATGTATCCCGATCTTCCATTCTAGCATATGGTACATCTAACTTTACGAAGATTTAAAGTTCTTCAACGCTGTTGGAAGATTTCTTATTTTAAAAATCAGCAGTTCTTCAAAACACCTACTGGATATTTATTTTCTTGAGACTGTATTTGCTTTTTTCCTCTGGAGTTTCAGTATTATTTCAGACAGTAAATTTGTCTAAAATTTAAAAGCCATTTTTAGTGTCCTCATCAAATTGTTCAATAAAGCTTGTGAAGAATCTGAGTGTTAAGAGTGAGAAATTCCGTATCCGTTTCTGTACTATTTTCTTAACATAAGAAATTTTATTAAACTAAAATTTGTTTTAAAAAACCCCAAATATATGTTAAAACGTTCTATTTTCATTATTGGCGTACATACTGAACTAAAATTTAAATTCATGGAAGTTCTTATCGCAAAAAATTAAGAAGAATCAATTCACAATCATAAAACGATTTTAGAACGGTAAAACTGTTTTGGAGCAGCATGTTTCACGTTCTGGATAAGTTTATTATTTTTCAACAGAATACATTTGAAAATTCTTGTAATATTTTTGAATAAAGGTCGTTTCGGGTTAGTTACGTGAAGGTGTTCTTCAAAGGAAATTCAAAATTCTTTATATTTTCTGAAAGTCCTCCAGAAAAGAGTTATCTTTATCCTGCATGCTATTACTGAAATAGAAAGCAAATTCAGAATAAGGTGTGAATCTTTTCTATGCTATATATTTTTCCTTCCTTTGATTAAAATTTGAGATTACATTGATTGATAGAACAGTCCAGTGAAGAATAATACGCCATTAATCATAAACTTATTTACAAGCTGATTGTAATCTATTAGAAATATCGACTGGAAAAGACGTCAACTACTCACAGAAATATTTTTATTCTATTCAATGCAGACTGATGATTGCTTAGTGTTGCAATACAAGACTTATTTCTTCTGTGATTCATTTCTTAGGGTTTTCTTAAATGGATAAATGCATTACGATTAATCTTACTTTCACAATGAATCTTCTCAAGTTCGAAAAGGGATAACGGAAATAAAGTATGATTACATAAATATATATATAATCGAAAATGATCGTTTTGAATTCCAATTAAATAAAAAATCTCAAAAATTGATATTTATAAATAGCAATTCCCTAGTTGGTAGAAACATCCAGTTTATAGAAATTAACACAACGTTTAGATGTATTCAAAAGTGTTTTCCATTTTATTTCACATTTTACGCATAAAAAAAATCAAACTTTAACCCACATCGAAACCTTGAAATTACTCTTGTATAATAAAGATTTTACTTTGTTATCACATACTTTTATCTTCAATTAGCAGCCAGATTATATGATTTGAATTCCTAAACAAATGAAAACATAGGAGTAACTAAAATTAGTTTAAAAAATAATTAATGAAAATTATTTGTCAATTTACATAAAACTTTATATTGAATAACTGAAGTAAAATCTGTTGCATTTTTTTAATTTGTATCAAAAAATTCTACGTAGTTTATTTTTTGTCTGTTGAAATCCATGTGCCTCAAGATTTTAAACATCATATATTTCGAGAAGGGATTCTGGAAAGTACAAACGATTATCTTCTCTATAGCAGTTCTCTTGGCCAAAGTTTATATCACGATGTCAATTAAGAGACAGGGCGGGAAATCGTCCGAAATCTTTCCACGTACCACGGTAGTTTCCCACATACCAACATATCTGGGACGACTCCATACTTTATTCTTGGCACGACCAGTGACACCATAGGACGATAACGAAGTAGTTCCTGTATAAATAGAGCGAACGCTGTGACGAAAGGTTATATGCTTCGTATTCTCCGATTTCTCGATTTAATAATCCAACAATTCTTGTGCCAGACACGTAGCCTACGCGAAATGCAATTTGCTACTTGATCCGGTATATTATTCGTGAACTAAGATGCTCAGTTCTTTTTTCCTCTCGAGAGGGTGGACAGAGATGTTTGTGTTTGTGTTCTTCTAAAAATGAGCACCATTCTTGGACAAACGGTTTGCTTGATGTCTGTTTTGACATGAATTATATGGTTGGTTGCGTGAGCACGAACCTTCAGCTGCATAAAGTTGATGGCGTTCCTTACGTTGAAAAACGCAGGGAACGAACGAGAACATCCAAGAAATTTTATTTGTGGTTATATTAACAAAGGTTCTTGATATTTGCCTTTCGTCTAAGGTCATTAATTTTTCATAAACTGAGTCGATTAAGCAGAAGTGAAGTTTTGATATGGGCTTAGAAACCGAGAATTTCCCTCCTTTATCAATATGTACAGAATAAGTCATTGATATGTGTGCTGAAAACAAGTTCAATGGCACACAGAGATTAACAAAAAAACTGCGCACTATTAAACCTTCATAATGACATTAGATTTCTTTAATCAGTAGATGGTCTTACTCGACTTTCGCGCCAATGTTTATTTTTATTTTAACTTTTTTTTATTAAATTTTGCGAATCATCCTCCCATCTGCAGTCGATACTGGAATTAGTTGAGTGTATATTTTGTTAGATTGTACTTTTTCGTGTGTGTGAATGTAAGTTTGATATCTCTACATACACTGATTTCAGCCGTACTGTTTGAACAAGGATAAAAAGATCCATTCGAACATTTTTCATGTAACAAAAAAATGCTAGGATTTGCACCGTATATTTTTTCGTCCTTCATTTGCTCGAGCTTTGAATTTTCCTTTATACCTTCCATAACAACTGTCATTTGTGCTGTTGTTATATAAGAATTATTTTTATTATTATCATTAAAAGTTTTGTCACTACGCAGCTGGTGCTGTCTGAGTGCTTTGGAAAACTAAGTCACATCAAATCATAACGAAGAAAGAAATTATTCATTTGGCGCGTATTATTCTTATTAAACGCTTTTACCAAGTTCGAAATGTTTCATGTTTGTATGTATGTAAGGTTGGAATTTTGTGATCGATTTTTCACTCGCTTCTTAATGAACTAGAGGTTTGAAATTTTGTATATTTATTGGATCTTGATGAAAATGCAATATTTTAATAACTTTAGAGGTCTCAATTATCAATTTCCAAAAAACATTTCGCAAAATTACGTTTGCACTCGTTAGGTTTCAGTGGCCTCAATCTATAGAATTACTGAGAACTAAAAGACTTTACACAGCAATTTAAATGTTTCAATAAAAATAAAATTAGTATATCCTATTAATAGAACTTTTTAAAGAAATTATTGATGGAATTAATTGAAGAAAAATGGATTCAAGTTCGAAATATTTTTTTAAGGTCAGAATTTTGTGATCGATTTTTCACTCACTTCTTAATGCAATAGAGTTCTGAATTTTGTATATTCATTGGGTCTTGATGACAATGCAATATTTAGTAATTTTAGAGCTCTTTTCAATAAAATAATTGTTTGAATTAGTTCATGAAAGATTGATTCTAGAATCCCTAACTATTTATAATGCTGAATTATGACATAAGAGACTGAAAACTAGAAAATAATCAATTGAAGAAAAAAAACCATTAAAAAAACGCTTTTACCAATGCATTAAAAAAGAAATAATTTTTTCACAAAACTCTGAAGGTCAAAAGCAAAAATCGTAAAAGCTTGAGATTCTGCAAACACTGGGAGAAAGATAAAACCAGCGCCTCACGCTTTTACGATTTTTGTTTTGACCTCCAGATTTTTGCAAAAAAAAAATTTTTTTAATGCATTGGTAAAAGCGTTTTTTAAGTTTTTGTTTATATTTATTATTGTTTTAAATACATGCTTCTAAAGAGGGTTCTTATATTCTTTTCTCTGTTTCCCAATTCAAAACGGTTACATTTTTCTAAACCAGCATGCCTAATGATACCTGCCTGCCCCTGGGACACAATTCTAATTCTCCTGCACCATTTGCTTCTTAATTTTGTTATTATTTTCTATGTTAAATTCTAATAGAGCATTAAACAATTTCCTGAACTTGTATCATTATTTTGGTTCATGAATTTTTTTAGGGATTAAAGGTGAGTTTAATAATAAAATTAAGTAAATTTGTAATATTTTAATAAACACAACCAAATTTATACAAAAAAATATTTCAGTTACTTTTGGATGATGGCTATTAAGATAAACAAACAAACCTTTCAACTTCCTAACAAACTTGTTTCGAAAAAATATCTTGGTCTAAAATTTCTTCCTTGTGTGTTATTATTTGAAGGATTGTGGCCTTTAATATTGTGCTAAAATGATTATTGATGCAATTTAACTAAAAAAGATTATTTAAAGTGTTATTTACAGCCACGTAATACTACAGCAAATAAAACTATCCATCACAAATGTAATGTCACACATATTATAGTATTGAATTGTTAATGACAGCTACATAACAGATGCACGTAGAGAAATAAATACAGAGCTACAGTCAAAATATTTCTGAGCAGTGTCGATATATTAATCTTTTGAAATATTAAAAAAATTCAGCTTTAATGTAGATTTTTAAAGATTATAAACAACTCCCTTCCATATATTACATCATAATTAAATACTAGAAAATTGGATAATTACCTGAAAATAAACTATTAATTGATATTAAATAATTTTAGGAATAATTTTCATGAATTTACAAATTTCTAAAAATGCCTTAAAGTATTATTCTTTCATATCCGCAAACGCAATACGAACTGCTGTAACTATTTAAATTTTTAATATTTTAAATTAGAAATTCACAAATCTGTAGTAGGCTTAATTTATACTTCATTCAATACATATTCGATTCAATACATTTTCAAATTGTGTCATGAAGGATTTAATTCTTTCGTATTCTTCTGAAAGCCATCTATTGGTGCTTTATTCAATACAGTTACATTCTAACTAAGTACATTTCAACTGTTGAATTATTTTTTCTGTATTTCCATTCTTATTTAACAATCGCAAAGATTGACAAAAATAGTTAATTAAGATCTTTGTTTCTCTATGAACACGGTCAATATACTAAGAATATACTTTATGAATTCACGGCAAAATCTTCATATTCACAACTCGGTCATAAATTGCATTTCACACAATAATTATTTCTAAATTCTCAACCATCGACAGAACGTGAAATTCACCATTCTCTATTGTATTTTATGTCTTTCTCCATACATAAACATTTACTACATTTGGATCAAGCTTTCGATACCATGTAATTAGCTATCCATGTCAAATTTTATGGATCAAATATAACTTTGTGAGCAAATATTTTGAAAATGCCTACTCTATTTCAAAGTAACTGTAGAAGGCGAACGCCATCATGCAAGATAATTTTCATTAGAATACAACATTGACATCCATAATATGCTGTAATTAATACGACATAATTATATTTTGTGGTTCTATATTTCCTACGAAACCACACGAATTTATTCAATCACTCAGGGAAACATCAATTAATTTTAACGTGCGTTTGTGACATTTTTCTAAATACCGAGCTTATGACATATAAAATATCTATATGAGAGACATTTTTTTTAGAAAATAAACCAAATCAGGATAGTATAATGCAGATCACCCCATATTTCCATTAGATATGACTTAAGAACGGCAGAAATTGTACCATTAGACAACTTTAAAGAAATAGAAGGTCAACTTCGTGTAATTTAATTGTTAAAATAATGTGGCTTCATTTCGAATATTTTTCATACAGAAATGAAACTTTCTGTATTTGTAGTATCCTGCTAAAATATCACTACAAATTGCTATAAATTTAGTTTTTTAAAAGATGCATTAACGTATATCAATCGAGAATTCCGTTAGATAATAAGTACCATGACGTAAAATATTAAATATCACTGTATAATACAAAATACTGTAGGAAAAGAACAAATTATTCCATTCATTTTAGTTTTCTTCTTTCCATTCTTTAATATCATATAAAATATTTTTACTCATTTTATTGCAATCTTAGGAAATAAAAGAGGAACCGGTGTAAAAACGGGCACTGGTGTAAATATGGGCACTCCTCTCCAAGTGGCTATGGGAGGTGCTGAAGACTGGCCTCCAGGACTGTAGATGGTGCTACTTGTTGATATAAGATAGCAGAGAACAGTTGGAACCATTCTTTCAAGTAGTGTGGATACAGCGTGAGTTATTGAGCGAATTGGTGTTTGTTCTGGACTGCAAACTTTTGACAGGTATATGAAATCGTTTTCCTTTCATGTTCTTATGGTTAGTTTAAAATAATTTTACAGTGATATCCGGAAAGCAGAGATCCTAAGCTACTTTTAGAAGCATGCCTTTAGTCACACACGCTTTTTGGTTACATGTGATAGTGGCCATCTTCTTTCTTAGGTTTGGTTGGTGCATATATGGGCACCCTTTCAATGCCAATTGATGAGGTTGCTGAAACACCGAAATGTTCCCCTGGAACTTCAAATACAGTTTCTCCGTTCGATATATCTTCTGTCCCCAACATTAAGAAGAGAACCACTACTCGTGGACGCAAAGCAGCAAGGTCCAGCCTCATCATTGGATCACCATACAAGGATCAGTTGACCAAGTCTCTTGAGAAAAGTGCTCCCAAGAAGACGTCCTTGAGTGTTCCCGGGGTAAGAGACCGGCCAGGGGGTAGGGGTGGGAAGACCAAGGGCCTTCGAAAATAGAAAATTCGACCCACGAAATGATACGATTCATCATCGGACTCATCAGACTACTATGATCCTCCCCTTGTGGACAGCGATGATGATATCAACCTGGATATCAAAGATGGGGATAAACCATACTCGAGGAAGGCAACTTGCATCTTTTGTGATGGAAAGTTCTCTGAAGATACTCGCGGGGAAGTGTGGGTTAGATGTGTTATGTGCCAAATGTGGGCACACTTAGATTGTGCCTTTGCTGAAACAGCCAGTTATGTTTGCGATTTCTGAAAATAATTTTTTTCTGTAATAAATAAATTCTCTACTAGTTTGTATTGTTTTATCCTGCTTTAAAACATTTTAAACAATTTTTTGAGACTCTTTTGGAGAGGGCCCATATTTGCATCCCGTTTTTTCTGGTGCTTTTTTAAAAGCTTTTTGTAAATCTTCGTTTTCGAATTGAAATAATTGATATTAATAATTGTTTTGCCTTCTCTCATTTAGTAAACTTGTAAGAGTTTTTTTATAAAGGTCAAAAATCCAGAATTTTTCAAAATGAAAGTAACTTTAAGTCAAAAACAAAAGAGGGTGCCCATATTTACACCTTTTCCTCTATTAAGTTTGGAAGCTTATATTACTATCCTAACAATACTTACTAAGTTCCTATGAAATATTTGATCATTCTTAATCATTGCTGAATGTAGATGCTTACAGTATTAGATTTATTTGCAAAGAAGCATTTGCCTTGCGTAAGAATAGTTATGATTCGAAAAATATATGGAGTATAAAAGATAAATAAGAAATTTTACTTACGTAAGACACTAAGTGTAACTTCATTTCTCATCCTATGGTCTAGAGCCTTGTGGAAAGCTTCGCAAGCAAATTTTGCTCCATCGTCTTGAACCAAGGGACGAATCTTTAAATAACTAGAAGCTATGAAGCGGGATTTTCCTTCTTTTTCTTCATTATGGACGGAATCTGAAATATATGGCAGGATTTAGATATGCTTATAAGATGGCGTTCCATGGATTATACATTTCGTGAAAAACCGTTGGACTTATAATAATTCTTTGAAAGGCCGATTCGGTAGATTTTCTGACAAATACGTAGTTTCTTCACTCTTAACTCTTTTACCATTGAATTTATCTATACTCTGAGATATGAATGAAGTTTAATTTGAATATGGTATGCTTTATATAGCAAATGTGAAGGTGACATATGCAATATATTAAACCTAAATTGTTGGAAATGATTACGTCCGAAGGTAACAATAGCTAAACTTAGAAATAAGAAATATTACCTTTGTCCTATCTTTATGAAATACTATTCATAGAAGTAATTTTTTGTTATACATTGAAAATAGAGAAAACATAATCAAAATGTTAGAGTATAATATAATAACAGTAATTTAAATATATATTATAACGAATACCCGAATATCGATGGAGAAGAAATGAAAAGTGAAGTATGCTTACATTCTAAAAAAAAATAAATACAAAATCGTTTGTTGATGAAATGTTTATGGTTAGCAGGAGAATAAAAAGGATTAAATTGCACAGAATGCTCTTCGTTTCTAATAGAGTTTAATTAAAAAGAGTAACAATACGCAGGGTGATCAAGTCGTTTTGGGACTGGCGCCCTACCCTGAAATCTAAAACTCGCAGAGCAAAGACGATTGGCATATTTTGACCTTGAACCCTTCCACGCATGCGCAGAAACTTACAAGGTCCAAGATCTTGCCAATTCTGAAAGTAGAGCTTTGAAAAATGTATGCACTGTGCTATTGACTCATTTGCTATGGAAGAAAATTACAAGTTGAATACTGCACTCGATCACTTAATATACTCCATCTCCTTGAATGCATTGCCCTAAACAAACGATTCAATCCCTGTAACAATCATTTCAGCTCTTGCAAGGTTCAAGTAGATGTAGCGCATCTGGAAGTCGGTCTTTCTGGTCTACAAAGAGCTGCTTCGGCACAAATTTTGGAAACACTCGTCTCAAACCAAACTCTTTAGCCAGAATTAATTAAAACGAACCATAGCTAATGTAGCACTATTCAGATAACTCGAGAATATTGTTTGATGATTTTCACACAAAGTTGAATAAACATCTTGAATGTTTTTACATTTCTCAAATTTTTGGAAGCTATCACTTTCGACATTTTCACGGCCATATTGAAAGCATTTGAACAACTCATGAACTCTTGTGTGGAACATACAATCTTCCCTATACCATAAGTATCGTCAAGCTTTTCTAAAAATTTGATGAAGATTTTCTGCTTAACTTCCCTGCCTTAAAATGTGGAATGGCAAATTAGCACACGCGTTATTCAAATTTTACTAAACAGAATTCGCGGGGTGTTAATGACTTTGCAACAAATTCCATGATAATAATATATCTATAATGTAATAGTAAGTATTCTAGTAGTCTAATGTAATATATATATAATGTAATATTTCGGTCTTTGGGATTAATAGCCCAATACCTAAACTTGAAACTGCTCCAAGCACTTAATGAAAAATGCACAAACTAATTTTAAAATCTTATGAACAAAAGCGAAGTTATAAAAGTATTAAAGTTCGAACTAGACAAATGAAACCAACAATAAAATCAATCACTGCAGCGAAAACAATCTACAGTTAAAATTTCATAGAGCAAATTAGATGGATGTGATATAAATTAAAAAAGAACAAGTACTATTAAAATCGCAAATTTTAACATCCAATTTATTTGCATTTTCTGCTTATCGAAATTCGATATATCAAGTACCAAATATTAATTAAATTATTTTCAATAATTTTTAATTCTTTGCTAATAAACTTCAAAATGAATTTTAACTTTAGTTGTATATGCCTAGTACAACAAGTTTTCATGCTATATTAAATTCACTGTAAAAAAGAATATATATATATATTTTTAATAAACCCGTGCTTTTCAAATACTTCATATTCAAATAAATTTTTCTTTCGACATTCTGATTTAAAATGATGCTAATAAATTGATATAATTTTCAGTAAGCCGGAAGCTATGAATTTTCATAAATGTATAGTGGGAACCAATATTAATAAAAATATTATAAAAAACCTGATGCTTGACTGTACTAAATGAATCGAAAATTTTCCATCTGAAAGAAAATTTGCTCTTCTAATAAGTAACGATCTAATTCTGAAAGGCGACAAATAAGTTTGAGTTATTTTTTTCAGTTGTTAAGTGCGAAATTTTCTTTTCAATGTAATTTATTCAAAACCTATTTGAAGATTACAAATTATCTTTCTTGCGAGTTTAAATTTTTGACGCCTTCGTTGTTCTTAGTTGCGAAAGAATGTTCATTTTAAGTGTTCGCTGCCATTCATCCTTCAAACTTTTTAAAAAAATTATTTTCTGTAGAATGAATACACGAGTTAAAAAGGGATTTTTCGTGACTAAGAAATGACTGGGAATTTGCATAAATTAACTTTTTACAAAAGTTGCCGTTGACATACTGAAAATGTGAGCATAATGCAATAGATAATGAGACAAGTGATTTCAATATTCGAATTCAGAAAAATGTTTCTTTTTAAAATTACTCAAAAAAAATTTGGTTTTTGTATATTCACAAGGAAATAGAGATTATTTTGTTTTACAATTATGCAATGGTTTTTGGAGGAATGAAAACTAAAAAAAATTTGGCAATTGCTGAGTGAGCAGTATAAATTATTTGGGAGTTATATATCATGTAATAAATTAAAATATTTTTAATGTGGTGATTATTTCTAGATTATTGAAAATAATAATTTGCTGATGTGCTTCTGATAGTTGACGTACGAAATAATAGTATTTTACTTTTCTGAAGAAACTCTACTTTGTATATTTACTTATTGAATTCTTTACTAGAATCCGAATTTTTACAGTTGAATTTAACAATTCTTTCATAAGTTTTAAAGTATTTAAGATTATAAATATAGTAATAACAAATGAAAATACACTTTGAGAGTGCTGCGAAACAGGCAGAAGATTATTACTTCTATGAGACATCTTACATATCATAATAATAATATGGAAAGGAAAAAAACCGGAAGTATTTATATTCAAGCTAAAAGTGAAAAAAATTGTAATTCTGCTATATCCAGTGGCATGTGATTGAATATTGGTGAAAAAATTCATTTGCGTTCAAAGTGATTTTAAAATTTAATTGCTACTGCATTTGAAATTACACCAAGTGAAGAAATAGTTATATAAAAATTGATGCAGATATTTAGGGGAATATAACAAACATATTAGTTTTGTGTGTCCAAATTAAAAAATAGAATGTGAATCTTAAGTTTTACTAAACGGATTATAAAAGACATGCAAATAATTTCCAATTATTGATACTTTCTAGCATATAAACCCCTTTGTTTGAATTGATTAATAACAAATTTTGCAGCCGAGGGGGAATACCACAGGGTTGCACTTCATAAAATGCCTCCCTCCTATTCTGAATCAAGACTCTGCGATACAATTATTCCAAGAATGATTAAATAAGGGTTCTTGGTAACTAACACTCCAAAGGAACTATGCAAAATACCGTTATATTCATATATAAATTTGTCATCTTTTCCTACTGCTGACATAGAAATTATCTCTTTTCTCAAAATCGCAATACTCATCTTCCTTAGATCATCCAATCCCAAAACACAACACCCAATGCACTAAAGCACATCTACCCCTGAACCATCAAAATTGATGTTTTCAGAACCCTTTGTTATAAAGGACCAGTTTATTGCAAACTACAATAATGAGCTGTTTCCAAACAATATACGATTAAAAGGAATTAAAACCTGCTTATTGAAACATAATACTAAGGAACATCGCTAATTTCCATGTCCGTCTATAAGTTTAGTATAAATGTATTAATTATTTAGATTATTAGATCGTTATATATGCATTGTTTAAGATACCCGGTTATTTACAGTATGTATAATTAGATTTTAAGTGTTTATAAGGAAGTATGCACTAATTTATTAATTTATACATTTAATATAGCATTTCTTTGATTTATGACATCCCATGATGAAAAATGTAGAAAACGGAACTCTGTGCATACTCAGTTGCTCAAGTAATAATTGATTCTATAAATTGGCAAACGGTGCGTGGTTCCATTATTGGTGTGCAAAAGAATAAATGGATTTCGTATTCTCTTTAATTAACTTTACATTTTATAGATATTTTCGCACAACTTCATTACTAGAATCACTTTTCAAATTCTTTTTCAATGACGGGTAATGAAATAATTATCAAACGAATAAAGCTGTATACTGAATGCCTGGTTTAAACAAAATGGCTAAATTGATATAATTTTAGAATATTCAAACCAGCTTCTCCAACTAAGAAACGAACATAGTTAACTCCAATACTTCACTGTAGTTGCGTTAATTTAACTGCGTAACTGCAGATACATTTCCATACCTTTTAAATACTCAAAGTTATTTACCTACAGATTATTTTTAAAAAATTACAAGTTTATATCGCCATTATTATTTATTGCCTTCGGATGATAGATTTTCAATTCAAAGAATTAAATCGTAAGAAAAAGAGAGAATCCACTTTTTTGGTTAAACTATTTATTCATCGTGTAATAAAATATTATATTTTTCTTCGAAAATAATTAATGGTAACTTTGTTATGAAGCATTCACTTGAAACACCGCGTCTGCGAAACATATTATATATGTAAAGAAAATAATTTAATTCGGCTTCCAAAGAAACTTTCAAAAGATATTTATGTAATTTAATAATAGTTTGTAAAGCATTCTGATATAGTGCCTAAAAATAAGTAAAATGTAAACGAAACATTCGGAATTCTTCGAAAAGCCTATATTAGGAACAAATAGTTCATGAAATCAAATTAGAGAAGACGGATTAAATTGAAGAGTTCAAGTCAAGTAGAATGTTAAAGGAATTAGTTGCAGAAAAGTTTATTTTGGAAGTCTTGAAACTGTTCTATTTCCATTCACCGTCCATTTTCAAATGGAAATGCAAAGATGCAAAAATGTTTAGAAATATATAGTCATTGTCAAACCTATTTTAATTTAATTTAAAATCGGTAATAATTTGTCACACAATAGCTATATTATCTTTAATTCATTTCTCCATTAATCATTTACTTATTTACCCAAACAATTGTCTTCGAATCCTTTTCCAATTGATTTAAAATATTACATCATTTCCAGTAATGTGAATTCAGTAAAAGGAATGCACAGAATACTTCACTGAATTATTTACACGTGTTTGTTACCCACATACATTATATTACAGAGTCTATTTCAAAATCTTGAATTTATTCTACGTAAAAATTAACAAACGATGAATAATTTTATAAATACCTACATAACTAAACATAATAAGTTGGGCTTTAATTAGCTATTTTTTTGTATTCAATGTTTGTCGCCTTTTCTTTACAGGATATATAGACTTTTCGTCAAAAGATATCTTTTTCCTTCGCTTACAGGCTGGTACATCACTTAGTGATTTGAGATCCACCCCATCGCGTATATAATCTATGGGGTCCATAATTAACCTATAGATCAACTTAGTTTCCTGTCGGATGGTTAAATCTATTGCTTACGAAGAAAGGAAAAAATAGACCTCATTAAAGTGGTAGAAAGAGGCGATACATCGTATCATTCAATAACTTGATAAGGGAAGAAAGTATTTTCAAGTTTCTTCTTTAAAATTCATGTCTTAAAGAATATTTGAGATTTTATAAGCCCGGAATCTGAGAGTCCAGATATAATCCTTTGCATAAGATTATTAAATTAGATATTTTGAATGTCTGAAATAGACATTTAGCTTTAAAATTTCGAAAGGCATCAATTTGTAATTTCCGCTGAATCATATCAAAAATACTTTATATTTGTATATAAACTAACCTCATAATATATTAATATGAATAATTATTTCATTATATTTTTATGTTATAAGGTAAAGACTCGAAGAAAATAATTACAACAATATTAACACACTACTTACACTTAATCCGTAATTTTAATTACTGGGTATATCGAATTCCAGAGATATTTCGTATTAAAATTCTCTTAATTGTACTCAAAGAATTCCAGTAAACATATCCCTATGCATACTTCAAATGTTTTAAATACCAAGGTAGAATTTTTCTGTTGAAATATTTAATGATTAATACCAATGAATGTAGCGCCGTGCCCGCAATGTAACAATCAAGAAAAGCAAACACATTCACACCTGCGGAAAAAAAATCATTTTCTCATGAAATTCACTAGAGAGAATACAAACAACATTTTTGACAATGTCGTCTGATGGGCCTTATCAAATATTTGCTTTGGTTAATCATCTTGTTCTTCAAATTATATCTTTTAAGTTGAGTGTAAAATTTCCTTTTTATGCTTCAAAAGTGGCTGGTTGTGCAACAAAATGTTTTGAAGGCATTTTTATTTCTTGGATAGTTTCGTTTAACATTCTCATGATCATTCATTATTTCATTTACTTCCCTAAATATTTTCTTTGTCAGCCGCAATATTTGATTTTAAAATTGCGGTATGGTAAATTCATATGGCACTAAAGATTGAAGATTTTTTTCTACCTGTAACAAAAGCAATTGATGTAGTCTAACACATATTCAACACCTTAATTCCGTCATGCATTTTTGTTGGTCTCACAAGTTTCTATGGAACAACATTAGGTTTCATGTAAATGTCCTTTGGGATAGCATGTATAACAGATGACTCACAGTTCTATATTTTATTATCCACAATTAAAAATTTAACATTTTAAAAACTGCCGGAAAATATTTAACTCTTTTGTTTAGAAGGCAAAACATATCTAATGTTTTATTAACTCAAATCCGAACAACGTTTTTTCGAGGAGGAATTAATTTAATTAAGTATAATTATAATTTAGAATTAATAACTAATTAGGGCTTTCAGATGAAGAAAATTCAAAGTGCCAAATTTTCGGCTTATACATTATTCTGGTTTTTTTAAAAATAAACTTTTTAAACTCCAAGCTAATCTTTTTTCTTATTTTCATAGTTTGATAGTTTTAAGATATTATCTTTGTAATTTGCACATTTGTTACCTTTTAAAGATCCAGTACAGATACCAGTTTAATGTCCCGTTTCTAAGCAACACATAGGGAGTTTTGAGATGGACTTCTTAACTTTCAATCATGGTCTGATGATCAGAACGACATTCGAGCCGCCACCTCTTCCCAAACTCCCGCAACACAGCAACAGAAGGATATATCGGGCGCTAGGTCTGTATGCACAGCGGAATTTCTGTAAAATCTGCTCTCGAACCCACGACCTTCCTATCCCAAAACCGTGACACTGATAGAAGGCCACCTCAACCTAGGAAAGATACCAGGAAGCGTCTTTTTTAAGGGATGGCAGCATATCTGCAAAGGCGTCTGGCAAAGTTTATTTCCATCCATGTCCGTAAGCACAGATTATAGGAAATCATCTTGAATCTAAGTACTGTCGTTCTGCATCTCATAATAAAGGTATATGTAAGCAACCATATACCATGATTTTTGTGAAAACGAAAACTGTTTTATCTGTATTACGCATGAAATAGAGCAATTCTTTTTTCCTTGTCTTGCAGGACTCAGAGGATGTGTGTATTTCCTTGAAGTAGACAAGCATTAGAATGAAGATGAAGAAGATTTAAGTGCTAAATATTATATCAATGAATTCTAAAATCTTTGAACTCTTTAAGTTGCTGCTAAAGTGATATATACATAAAACCATTTTATAATAACTTATTTCACTAAATCTTTCTTGTATTATCCTCAAAATATAAATGAAGAAATTAAAAGCAGTCCTATATTTATTTGAATAATGTAAAATCCAATATGTATGGTTAGCATTATTTAAAATAATTCCAAAAATTAAATATCATCGAAATGATCAAAGTAGCAGAGCTAAATGTCGTATTTCAAATAATTTGAGATTTTATGAAAATTCTAAATAATTTACATGTCTCTTTACCTCATCGAATAGTTAAGAATATAATACTCATTTCGTGGGAGCTATCTCAATCATAAGAAAAAAAAGACAGAATTATAAGATTTTTTGAAAAATTAGAAGCAAGACGGGATTTTTTTTCAATATTTCAATCATAATTTGCATTCATATGAAATATATAAAGAAAAGAAAGGAAAATTTCAAACGTACTTTATAAGAGATGCCAAGACTCAGAAGAGAATATGCTTATTAATTATTTGCATTCATAGGGTTTAAACATACAGATTTGAAAAATAACATTAGAATTGAGAAATGAGTTTAATAGCCTCATAATCTCGTAAGTACTTGGAATAAGGAAATTCTCAGCGAAACAAAAATCTTTCATATTATTCGAGATAAAATGCCCCAATCCCAACAGCATTCTGATTTGTCTTCCAGAAACGTGCCGTAAGTTGGCTGCATAAGTTGCAATCGCCTATGCTCATGTATTATTTTTTTTAATTTAAAGAGACTTTCATGGTAATCCATGACTTTATATACATAACATAATATATATATTAGATTTTTCCATGCTTTAAAATTAATAATTTACTCTAATTCTTTGATAAAATTCCCCATATGGATAGGTCAATTTAACAATTATTTATGTATTTGCTACATAAATACGAATAAATTAGGTTATATCTGAATTTTTGCTAAGATAATCAAAAAACTTTTAAATAAATATGTAGTCTTAATTAGTACTTTGAAATGTGGAATTATATTCCAAAACTTACGTTTTCATTGAATATAAGAATATCGTCCTAAGGAGCTGACCGAAGAAGAACAGATTAACGAAATTATGAAAAGAAGATGGAAACAAATGGAAAGAATATCAAGAAATATTGCTCATCAGAGGGCGAAATAACCTAGTAATATTCAAAAAGTGATTTTTTATGCTTAATGGCAAATGAATTACATTAAGGAAGCCGTTATTAGCAGAAATAAGCATTTTATATTAAGAGACATTTTATGTCCAATATTTATTCTAACTTTTTTCATATCTTTGTAACTTTCCGTTTTTTCTAATTTCTGTATTCTTATGTGTTTATATATATAAACAATAAATAATTAACAAAAAACAATCACCAAGATTAAAGACATTGAAATTCAAAAAGAGAGATAAACATCTAAAAATTAATATTTGAACCAAAGAAAATCCAATTGAAATAAAAGGAACATGAGAAATTTTCACTGTGGTAAATATGAATTCTAAAACTAAATCAGATAAGGAATGATCTTCACTAACCCGGTGAATGCACCAATGCAGTAGTACATCCGTGCAGTGATAAATATTAACAAAAGAAATTACACAATACTATTTTAGAAAAAGACAACAAACCGACAAAACAGAACGCTAACGTCCGGGACGTGTCGTCAAGAGGAAAATCCCATACGAGCGTGGAAATAATAATATTAAGTGTTTTCTATACAAAAATGAAGTTTTAAAGAAGTTTTATCAGCATTCAGGATAAAGTTTGTGTAGAAAAAAACCTAATATTATTTCCACGCTCGTACGGGATTTTCCTCTTGACGACGCGTCCCGGGCGTTAGCCTTCTGTTTTTGTTGGGTTTTCTCACTTTTTTTCTAAACTAGTAAAATAGTATTGTGTGGTTTCTTTTGTTATATATATATATAAACACAAAATGAACGAACTAACAGTAAGTGACTTTAAGATTCCTTAAGACATGAAAAACTTGAGATTGATGATGTATGCCATTTGTCTTGACTCGCATATACGTGTATTATGATTATTTCAATCGAAAATAACAACCCATTCTATAACGTAAAACAATTGCAAATTTATTTTTTCCTTTGTACTCTCTATCGTAGAAGTTTCATCACTGAATTCTTCTCCGCAGATAAATCTCGGAAGACAATTAATTTACACTTTATTGTCACAAAGAATAACGATAATAACTAAGGAAAGGAATCAATTATCCGTGATTAAATTGATATCCGAAACTTGGAGACTTCTCAAGGCTTCAGGCAACAAATCGTGAATATAAATCTTGATTGTTTTTTTGTCTTTTAAAGGGGAAAATCCTCTTATTAACAGCCGAGAGCGCTTTCATCAGCATTAATAACTTTTCTGACAAAGAACATTAAGAGATCTTATAAGGTATTTAATTTTAAGAATTGCATATTATTATTTTTGGAATAAGCTGGAAAATTCTTAATGAACATTACGACACCTCAGGGAACTTTTGAGAAAGAAAATACAGCAGTTTATTAGTTAAAACAACTATTACCTGACAGACGTAAATGAGGCAATTAAATTATTTTTAATTAAATATTCAGGTTTCTTAGTCAGACTAATAGAAAATACTGCAACCATTTTAACTACCGATGAAATTATTCATTTAAATAAAATAATCTTTAAAAATGCAAAGCCTTATACAATTTCTAATAATTTTTTATTAACATTTTTCAATCTTCATGATTGAATTAACCAATACCTTATGCAATAAACATAACCAATGGTATTTTTTATGTTTTTGATGTATGCATGTATTTATGATTTTGATATATGTTGATGTGTTTTTGTATTCTTGAATACTAATACTCATTCGTAAGTGTCGTAAGTCTCATTAATATTTGTTAAAATTGCACTGTCGCCAAATCTATGCTTTAAAACAGATAATCAAATTTATACTATCTATAGTAGGTTATGTATTATATAAGTATATATATCAGAAATGGAACATCCAGAATTTTGAATTTCTTTGAATCTTAAGGAAATGTTATTTAGATTTATATAATTTGAATAACAGTTCAAACCTGAAAAGGAAATTAAAATTTTTAATGCGTACACACATCCCATGAGCATACATATCCTCATATCATCGATGTCAAAAGTTTAATTCAAAATAACTAACGCTGAACTCAAAATATCTAAAAGATTAGGAGCAATAAATTTCGAAATGGGGAAAAAATTCCTTTTTTATTTACATAGCTCTATAGTAGTATTTGTGTTGAAACGGTCTGAAAACAGAATTCAAAAGACTAGTGGATCAGAAATTAAACAGTGCATAAATGCTTTTAGCTTAATATCCTCTTGAATATATCAAGAATATAAATTAATTATCATACGTTTGGTATATTCGAGATATTCTTATTCACATCTATGAAATTTTTATATTCGCAATTATCTTGACTGCATCCAAATTTATGTAATCTATAAACAGCTTAGATGATAAAAAAAGGAAAGATGTTGATTTACAATATCCGGTGTCATTATGTAAATATACGTAGTGTTTAATATAAAAACTACGTTAACTCTTACATTTTAAAGACCAATATTGCGCTATAGGTTGCATGGAAATATTTTATAATTTGCAAATGCTTAAACAGAATATCTTTTAGTAACACTTGCGATTTACATTTCCGCAGGAATAATTTATCAATGAAACATATATAATAAAAGTATTAAAGAAATCCACAGAGAAAAATTCTCCATACAAATAGAAATAAAGTTATTTTTCAGCAGGAAAAGGAAGTTAGAGAAACAATGCCTATTTTGTAAAACTGTATTCTTCAGAGTCTATAGAGTTTTAAATTCTAGAAGTCAAATATTTAGAAATATAAAATTGAGTTATGATTTCCGAAAATGGAACAATTAAAATTTTACATATATTAATTGGGACAGGAAAAGTAAGGATTTACCCAAAGAAGAATTCTTATAAATTTTTTTAAATATATAAAATCCTTATTAAGAAAATTCTCAGAGCAAGCAAAATTTGAATTTACAAGCCGCTAAAACTTTCATGGATTCAGAAAGAGCTGAATTTTGCATCCAAAAATTCTTCAGGAATTATTTTTTTAAAATCAAGTCATTTTCCGAAAGTTGTTTCATAATCGAAAGTCATTTTTCGAACAGAAATGGTGGAATACGTACAAATAAATTTATATGAAGAATATGGCTTAATATTATTGCCCCAATGAATTCAAAACAAAATCAGTTTAGCAGTAAACATATAATAATCATCATTAGTACATTCGCGTCATTTATACAAGTTATCACGCAGTGGCGTAGCAACCGGGGGCAAGGGTGGTGTAGATGCCACGGGCGCCAGTTTTAGCGTGCGCCATGGAGTCAAAACATTACTGCGTTTTGACATTTTTAAAGCAAAATATGACGAGTGACCAAAATATAATACCATAACCCTGGCCTGTGGAAGGCCTTACACCCTCTTGGGTAGGCTGGGCCGGGGCGGGTTGTAAATAAAAAATAGCATACCCCTGGCGTCATTTGCTCTTGTTAGGCAACTGATAGCGATTTGGATGAAAACAAATCATAATATTTTCCTTCCGACACTTACTCTCGCTACGCCACTGGCCTTGGTGACAGAATGTTAATGCGTTTTTCTCAATTTTTAAATTCAAATACTATGAAGAGCGAAAAAGTACCAATCCCCGGGCGCTATTTTCACAAACTAAATCACTGATAATGACGGGGGCGGGCGAAAAATACATTATGACTCGGGCGCTACTTACCCCTCGCTATGCCACTGTTATCACGAAACGTCGTTAAAAATTTTAAGGGTAAGTCGGAGATAGACAGACAAGACATTTTTCACTTGGGCATGGAGTCGGAAAAGCAAAGGTAGGCTGCTTCAGAGAGCTCTTTGTCAGTGAATAAAGTGAAAGAAAAAAAAATACACCAGATAAAATGTGCAATATAGTTTTAATGGAATATAGGTTTATTGGATAACAGTAAAACCACCCAGCTAAATGAATAGCAGCATTATAAATCGTCGTCGTAATTATCGTCACATTACGAATACAATGATGGCAAGAAGGACGTAGTACCAACGTAGGAACTTTGAAGTACTTAACCCCTTCTAAGGCTGTGGGAACATACTTCTCACCAAATTCATCAATTTTTAAATGAATTTTTGAAGGTTGGCTTAAGTTCTCACCATTTTTTTTAATGAAGCAAAAACCGAGATGTTCCAATTTCTTTTTTCAAACTATAACAAAAATGACTTGATTTGATAATTAATTATTAATTAATTTAATTAATTAACAAAAAATTAATGTCATTCAATTAGCTAAATGAATTTCTTTTCTTAAATTAATCTCAATACTAAAATTATATTATTTAAACCACGACTGGAAAAAAATGGCCTTAGGAAGGGTTAAAGTAAATGTTCAAAGAACTTACCCTCTAAAGCGACACACGCTTCTCATGTTGCTGTTGATACAACCGAGTTGTTAAGTTGGGTTATATTTTCAAAAAATAATTTCTATTTAATTTTCTTTCCAAAATTTTGTGTTCTAATTTCGATTAAAAAAAATTAACCATTAGAAATTCAGAAATGAAATCTCCAATTAGACCAAGCATTATCTTACATTAATTAAAATTAACCAATATAAATGAGTATTTTACCCATATATTGTGTAAAAATTTTATTAAATCTGTTGTATATTTTGTCTGGTATATCCTTTTCTTTCACTTAATTCACCGACTTTTCGATTCCGATCCTATGTTCGGTTCCAAATACGACTTGTTTCTGTATGCCTGACCCACACTTACAGTCTGTCAAGGACCTTTCAAGCCAACATGCAGAGAAAACGATATCTTTCCTACTTTTATATTACAAAGTAGGAAATATATCATTTTTAAATGGTGATCGTTTTGAATTGTAGAGAAATATGTTATTATGATTATGTAGGGAATCAAGCGAAGAGTTTAGTAACAATAATAGAAAGTTAGATTTTTCAGATAGTGCAGTGTTATGCATCATAATTTAAACTTTACAAAAAGGAATTTCAAATATTTTTCAAAAAAATATATTGGGTCATTCTCACGAAAAAGGTCCAAATAGGTAAAAAAATTTATTTTACGAAAGTTCAACTTAATAAATACCCTTATGTTAGTGGTCAAGTTTTCTATTTTATTTTTCACTGTTTTTTATTTTAAAAATTTTGACCTGTCCACCAAGGAGGCATGACAGTCAACGGAACTTTTACATTTTAATCGAAAGCATAATTGACTAATTATTGGGAAGAGTTCTTTCAGATTTATTTACTAAAATTAAACAATAAGATTTGTTATTAAAAACCATTTCTAGAAAGCTTAACATTTTAAAATAAATAGCACTTTTTAAATAACGGCACCGACTGTACACAAGTTAAATAATATTTACAGATAATTTCAAAAAAGTGAAATTCAACAACATATATACTAGAAAAGTCATCAATTATATGCTATATAGATTAAGGAATATCATATTTATTAATAAACAGTCTAGCAAGTCTAGTATTTATTTTTTTCTACTCTCTTCTCTTCTGAATTTGAGCATCTGACTGCTTTTTCTTTTTCTTTTTTGATTTCGCCATTTTTTTCTTGTTCGAATGTTTGTTATACATTATTGAAGTTTTAATATTATAGATATTCTATATGAATTGTTTATCTTAATTCTTTTCACGAATATAGTTTTGATTTTAATTATTTTCAAAAAAATACAGAAGAAAATCACTAAATTTCATAACAAATATCTACCAATGAACTTTTAATTGATATTATTTTAATTTATCAAACTGTATCACGCCTTTGAGATTTTTCTCTTTTATGTACAATGCCATCCCCTCTGTAGACATGTTGTGTCCACGGAGGAGACAAAAATAAGTTTTGAATTTTTAAGTGCTTTGATTTTTAAAACTACTAAAGTGTTACACTTATTTTCATTAAATACAATACTTAATCTATCTAAAGTTTGTATTACATTTATAAATTGGCTTTTTCTGAAATTACTTATGATTACCACAGAGTGGAAGCTGAAACTTTGCCAAACTCTAAATGGAACTAATAAATTGGGATATATTCAATAAATTCACAATAGAGCGAAAAATTTTCCTTCAAGAACAAATTGTCTGCCTTTCTTCTAAACTCTTTCATGATGATTTGACATGTGCTGCCATTTATGATATTTTTTAAGCTATTTTCTTTGTCCATGGGGCGAGACTTATTTTACGAGGGACAAAGTGTAAAAATTATTTTTAAAAAATGTTAGGTTACACCTTAACTAGAGATTTTAAACTTGTTAATACTGAAAAAAAATGCTTGAGTGTCAATAAAAATTATTTTGAATTTCATTTTATGGACGTCCACGGAGGGGACTTTAGTCTTATATTCATTGAAAAATGAGAGTTAAATAGTAAAATCATTTTAGTAGAGACGTATTTAATAATTTTCTTAAAACTTAAATTGTACATATAAATAAAAATTTTAGGACATTTGTTGCACTTTCTAATATTTATAACCACGGGATTGTAAAAAGCACCTTTTCGTGAGAATGGCCCATTTCTATTTCATTTCAGAATTTGGTGTTCTGATTTCGATAAAAAAAAATAGCCACTGTAGAAATTGAGAAATTAAACTTCCAGTTAAACGGAGCATTATTTTAAATTTGGTTTCTGTTAATTAAAATTCAAAGATCTAAATAAAGACTTAAAAGAAGTATTTTGTATAAAAATTATGATTTTCAAATATCAGCATTTATATAAAAATGTTTCTCTTTCGCGACATCTAAGATAACTGCACAAATATTTAGATGTGAAATTTTAAAATAAGTCTTCCTTAAGAAATTCAATTTTAATTTTTGGAAATGTAGAATATAGGTTTGTTATTTAATCATGCTCCTGGATTTTATTCGTAAAAATTCTATATCCAAATTTTCACATTATTTTTAATTAAATGAAATATGGTGTTAGTATAAGCTAGTTATAATTGAAAACTTGAAACTGGGTATTACTATAATCAGTAGAAATCATAAATCTCTACATAAAATAATATTTTATCAAAGCAGCTAATTTTGATCCTGTAATTTTAAATTAGTTCTACTCTTTATTTTCCAACTAGATTTTGGATAAACAACAGGTTGTAATGAACTTGTTCATATTCTTCTAAAAACAGGATTCCATTCTTGACAAAGCATCATCCAATTTTCAGGTAAGAATTTTTTCGTTCATGACACTTCTTATCTCAAAACTGTAGTTCCCATTATATATATATATATAATGGTTTCTTTGTTGTAGTCGTTAAATAAGGAACAGGCCGAGTTATCGACCAATTTTTATTCCCAACAATAGACTTTCTTAGAGAGTTGGTGCCACAAATCTAGATTAATGCGACATATCAGTTCCCAAGGATGATAAACATTTGATTGTTGGAATTCCATTTCTAAGTTGTCCTTTTTAATAGTGTAATAGTCGTTAATCAAACTTTTTTTGTATTTCATTTGCATCATTGATTATGACACACACACACACACATTGTGTGTTTATTTTGAAATTCTGGTTTAAACTTTCATGGTTTCATGGAATTTCGATCAATTTTAACTATGCAAGAAGAATATGTTCATGTCAAATTTCAGATGGATTACAGAAATACAATTCCAACGATGTCACATCAAAAGGTTATTAATGAATCAGTTGAATATATTTTTTTTCATGAGGAAGTTTAAAATCAACATTTGATATGCTTTTTCATAGTAAAGAATTTGAATGTAATTTCAAGCCTACATATGAAATAAAACTTTCGTAAACAAATATTCGAAAATGACCTTTATACCAAATTTCCTAGAAATATGCTGATCTACATATGCATGAAAATTTGCAAGCAACGCCAATTTTTGTTCGGCAGTATTAATAACACTAAGAATATTATAAAAGTAAAATAATAATCATCAAACACGCTAGACATCATTTTGAGTGAAATTAAACTTTCATTTCCATATTAATTTAGTTATAAATTTTAAATTTAAAATACAGTGGGTTGCCAATATATTGTGGACACTTTAAAATTTGCATATTTTTCGAATATGTCCTCAAAATCTGCACGGAATTTCTTAGAATTTCGAACATGTAAAGTTTAGGTTTAAACTCACATTTTACAGTGAAGATTTGATCACGAGAGTATTTAGGGGGGCGACTAAAATATTTTTCATTCAGACAAAAAAAATTTCGACGCATCCCGTTTCAAAGAAAGCTGGTAACAAGATGAAACTTTCATCAATGGTTATATTTTATGTGCGTAATATTTACATGCATTTTCGTAAACATAGCACAAATATTCGGGAAGATATAAAGGTTTCTAAAAAAATTAAAAATTTTATCTTTTATTTTTTGCTTATAACTTGCATAGTTTTAGCCAAATTGTATGAAACTTATAAAATTCGTAATAATATGTTGGAGAAGTATTGTATTAATATTTGAAGCAAATACTATACGAGTATTTTAGTAAATAATATTTTACTGCGCATGTACGAAAAGTAACGTGATTTTACTTTCATGACACAAGAGCCAGATATATAGGCAACTAATAAGAAAATTCCAGTTCAATACCATTAGTATTCAGAAAGATATCAGCATTGCAAATTGGTGAATTTCGGTACACTCCAAGCTTAATGATGAGGATTCTTGCACAAACTGATATTTTTTAAGCTTGAATCTTCGAACAGTAATATTGAATTTTATGGAAGTTGTATTAAGTACACATGAGTATTTAGGATATTAAAGTTAAATGCATAACTTAAATTACAGTTCGACGGTTACTATTCGAAGATTCAAGCTTAAAAAATATCAGTTTGTGAAATAACCTGTTGATACCGCATACATCCAATTCTCACGCGACTCCAAGTACGTGTAGAGGGCGGCTGCGAATCTAACCTCTCACCAGATCACGAAGTTCCATTGTCGAATGGACCTTATGCACCTTTTGGGTTCGAGAGTATAGAAAAACAGCTGTGGAGGAATAAACAAAACGATCGGCCTATAAGCGACTCAGAAATAAAAGAAGTTCTGAGTCAGCTGTTTAAGACTGACCAATGGCTGCCTCCGGCAGGTCACGTGTCGGAGGATGTGACGTCACATGCATAAGGTCCATGCTGATGCACTCTTATTTACTGCCTTGATGTTTTTGTCCCCTGTCTATACTATTAAATGCGTGTTTGATAATCCCTGGTCTTACTTCTTCCACTGCGCCTCTGCCCCACTCATTTTACCTAACAAAACCCTCATCATTAAGCCTCTTTTAGAGTGTAGTAAAGTAGGAAAAAAAAATGAAAACTTTAAAATTCTACAAGAAAAAATAGCACTCAATTCATGGCAGAATTTTTAATTCCGTATGACATTTTAAAGAAACAAGGTACACTATCTCATTAAAAGTAGCTTGACACTTTCGGATTTTCACTATTAGGATTTCTCCTGAAAGGCTAAACTAACTGCCCATGAACTTCAACCATGTAAAGAATAGACTCAAACTCACATTTTACAGTGAAGATTCTGTCCTTAGGGTAATTTGGGGAATGTCGACAAATTGATGAAGAGGAAAATTGTTTCGGCCCACCCCGTTTCAAAGAAAGCTTACGACGACATTCAACTTTCAGCAATGGTTATGTTTGATGTGCATAATACTTGCATGAATTTTTGTGAACGCAGCACAAATATTCGGGAAGATATAAAGGTTTTCTTGAAGTATACCAAATTTTCCCGCCTGTTTTTTTCGCTTATAACTTGCAAAGTTTTCTTTTATATTATACGAAACTTAGAGAAACCAGCGGGAGTGGTTTCCCCTAAACTTTCTTGTATACTTCACAAAAAGTTGTCATTTTCCCTCTCCCTAGGGTAGCCATAGGTTCCGTATATATGGGACTGTCACCGTATTTCACTACTCAGTCCCGTATTTTTATTTGTTCCGTTTATTTCATAAACTCTGTCATTACAATTTTAAAATAACTTGCGCTCAATTTTATAATTATGTGAAAGAAAATGATATAATTAAGAAAGTAAAATCAGCTTTAAATTGTGTCTGGGCTAAAAAGGATTAGCCTAGCACCTTTTTTTATTATTCTACGTGTTCATTTTAAAAGATTGCTTAAATACGATTGATTTTTTTATCAGAGTAAATAAAGCTAAATACGTACCTACTCTATTCATGATTTATTTAGCATCTAAACGTCCCGTATCAATGCTTGGCAATTATGGCAACCTACCTTTCCCCGCGTTGATAGAAAATTCGAATCTACTGTAACTTCGAATGCAATGTTTATCCACTTGTTTTCTTCAGCACGCGTCAATATCACGCTCGCGAAGACGGAAATAGTGCGATTTAAGTAAGAAAATTGAATAAGCAATTTGAACGAATTTTTTTTAACCGATTGAAACAAAAATTGGACTAAAATCTACAATTAAGGTTAAAAGGTCACGTACCAAATTTCTTTTATATTAGTCCTTGTATTAAGGAGTTATAATGTTCATAAGTATGCGAATATACAGACAGACAGTCAGTCATTTGACGGATTTGGTCCAAAATTTGATACGGACCTACCTTCTTGATAATAAAACTGTACCAAATTTTATCAATCTAGAGATTTAAGTTTTTGAGTTATAGTCTCCAAATGAACGCGGACAGATAGACTTCTAAAAAACTAAAAAATATGCGTAAAGATCACATACCAAATTTCATTCATGTAGATCTAATAGTTGTCGATTTATCGTGTTCACAGACAGACAGACATAATACAAAAATTGTGTTTTTCGAACTCAGGGAGGTCTAGAACGTGGAGATTCATCAAAATCTCGAGTTCGAAATTTGACGATTACAAAACTTTCAAATTGTATGCTTCGTATACGAGAAAGTAAAAATGGCAATGTTAGAGAAGCATTGCGTAAAATTTGGAAACAAAATTTGAATATTAGTGAAAATACAAGTAGTTGTAGTACATATTTTAGTGCGCATGCGCAAGACAAAGCGTAATTTTTCTTTCATAACTTCAAAGTCATATATGCAAGGCAACTTGTGTAAAAAATCCAGTCAAATATTGACAAGATTTAGAAAGATCAGCATTGCAGTGAGCAGAATTCTTGCTTCCCTTTAAGAGAAACAAAACGATGAGGGGTTTTCCACAAATGAATATTTTTAAAGTTAAATTTTCAAATAATTTTGCAGAATTTAATAACGATTGAACATTCTGAATTCTCATTTATAAATAAAATTAATAATGTAAATTGAAGTTCTACTGCTGCATCTAATATGCTAACACATTTAAAAGACTAAGCAGGTTCTCTGAATCTACCCGATTCTTCTTTGAATCTGGTGCGATTGTCTCTCAACACAGCCCATCTTGGCAAAACGATACCTTATTAAAAACAGTTAAAACTTTATATAAAACCAATGAAAAACAAAAACGACAGTCACTATTGCTGCATTACTACAGAACTACACAACGCCCACAATCCGGGCTTTTAAAGGAAACTGCCAGAAGACTGCGCATGCTCCAGACTTCCTCTACCATGGCGCAGGTTTTTGCATCCAACATCCTCCCCATTTTTTGAATGAATGCTAGAACTCAAAAAACACATTTTGGTTAAATTAATCAAGTCCATATTCATTGGCACTATAGGAAGAGCCAGAACAGACAGTCTTAACAATATTAATCATTTCATGCTTTAAAGAATCAATTTGATTTATACTCAACTCTAAAAGATAAATTCGCTGCACGGGCCTTGAGGCAACTCCGGACTGTGTTTTCACTTTGACAGTACGCACCTTTCCATCTGGACCTGGTAATATTTCCATTATTATCGCCAAAGGCCAATTTAATCGCTTTTTACTATCGTCTACTATCAATGCAACTTCACCGATCTGGGGTTCACGGACATTCTTATTTCCAACTTGTTTTTGAATCAATAAGCTCAAATATTCCTTTCGGAATCGAAGCCTTAAATCCTTCAAAGTTTATCTTTAAATTTTATCCTCTTTCTGAAACTTTGTGTTTCCACAAGATCTATATCACCGGTATTAAAATTCCGATTCCTAATCAAAAAAATAGACGGAGTTAAAGGAACAAGATCATCTGAATTTTCAGAGACAAAAGTAAGAGGACGCGAGTTTATAACCGATTCGCATTTACATAACACAGTCCCGAGTTCCTCAAAGGACAAGATCTATTTTCCGAGAGAGCGTCTTAACACACAATTCTTTAATAACTCGAACCAACCGTTCCGAAAAGCCTCCCCACCAGGAAGCCGTGGGAGGATTGAATTTCCACAAAATTCTATCAATGTTTGCCTCTTGCACGATTTTTTTCCAATCTAGAGTAGATAGCTCATTATATGCACCTCTAAAATTGCTACCATTATCCGAATAAACCGTTCTCGGTCTACCTCTTCTAGCTATAAATTGACGAAAAGCCATTAGAAAAGAGTCTGTGGTTAGAGAAGCCACGAGTTCAAGATGAACGGCTCGATATACAGAACATGTGAACAATACTATCCAAACTTTCGAACCGTCCTTCAAGAAAAGTGGCCCCGCCAAGTCAACACCTGTAACCTCAAATGCCACTGTATCGGAAACTATCTTCAGGCAGCGGACAAGATTCAACAGTCAATGGTTTTGCTTTATAACGTTTACACTTCATACAGCCATTAATTACACTTCTAATAGTCTTGCGCAATTTGACAATCCAAAATTTCTCTCTTAATATAGACAGCATTATCTGGGTTCCCGCGTGACAATGTTTTCTATGTACGGACTCTATCAAACGACTTATTAGTTAATGTACAATTTTGGGCAAGAGTATGGGACTCAAAAAGATTGGTACATCTTTACGCTCAGTTATGCGAGTCTTATCTCTCAAAATCCCCTTCTCGTCCTTAAAAACATCAACTGGGGGTACCGCCTTTGCATTAGAAAAATATTGGCTTTGAATTAAACATATCAATACAATTTCTGCACTTTTTATTTCTGACAAAATTAGTTTAGAAGACTTAGAAACAGAATTTTTATTACAGTTATTTATAAAACACAAAAATCAACATGCAAAACACAAAGCAAAAACAAATCATGCCCTTATTACGTGCCCTAAATGCATCATTTTCCTGCCGTTTTAAAGCTAATTCTTTATTATCTGGCAAGTTCGTTCTTGCATCCAATTTCCAAGGTGATTCTACCTCGTACCTACCATCGGGGAGAACTCAATTTTTCATGAAATTCCTTCAGCTGCTCGACAAATGCTTTCTTTTTTGACACGTTTTTAGTGGGTTCACGAATACCCAAAGACCCAATGTCCCATAATTCTCTCAAGGATGCATTGTTAACATACAAAGAGAGGACCGTCTGCACACAATCCATAATGGATAATCATCACTGGAATAGAGCCCAGTTTCTTTACCGATAACAGTCCATCCCAATTTTGTATGAATTGCAGCTAAACCAAAATTTAACTGAACACACCTTCCCGTTAATAATTTCCCAATTAAATCTGCTCCGATTAAAAGGTCAATCTCATTTTCATTACAAGTGACATCAGATAACTCAATATTGTTAACTCTTAATTTGTCCAATACTTTTGGATCCTCTATTTTAGGAACAAAGCCACAAATTTTGCGCCCAGAAAACGCCTCATAGCAGTAGACGACAGAACCATTTAAATCCTGAATTTCTACCGCATAAATACCGTGCTCTATTTGCCGTGTTTCCTTCCCCCTGAACAGACCATGAATCACATTTTCATGTCTGAGAGGTCGCAATTTCAAGTAGTTAACAACTCTGTCACTTACGTATGAGTGGGAAGAAGCACTATCCAAAAGTCCCCGAACACGCATTTTATTTCCCTGCCCTACAGTTTCTATACAAACAGTCTGCAAATAGAATTTATCATGGAAATTATTATTTGATAAATTGCTTGCCACCTTAGTACTTTCATTAGCTTTGACGGAAAGAATTTCTTCCTTACCCGGGCACATTAAAGTTGCATGCTGCCTATTACATTTTAAGCATTTTACCTTAACCTTGCATTTCTTATTTACATGTCCATATCTAAAGCATTTGAAACAAAATCTATTTTTATACAATATACGTTTCTTATCATTACAAGACATATTTTGAGCCAAAAGACATTCAGAGCTCCAATGAGGTTTCCTACAAATTACACAGTTTTTCTTACCTGTGGATGTCCCGACATATGAAGAAGTGGTACTAACCAACATGGTTGTCGTTGCGGTATCCTTGGTGTCTAAAACAGCACTTTTATTTCTTTTAAACGATCCGCCATTCTTTACAAATCCCTCACGAGCAAGCTTGATCATTTCCTCGGATTCGACTTCATGACGCAAGAAGGACATTAGCTTCTCGAGGGACCTCTGGCTTGTAGAGTCATCTGCAACTCCTGAAATCCTACTGCATTCCCAGGCACATAAAACACTTTCCGGCAGGCAAGATTCCACAAGCGGTTCCAGAAAATCAGCAAACTTCTCCTTAGTACGTCCCAAGCTTTCCAAAGCTCTAAGCTTTGTCTCCAATATGTCGTAAAGGGTAGCCAAATCAGGTGAACTTTTTCCGGCAACAGCGTTCTCCATTACAAGAGAAAGAAGATCTCGCACATAAATCTGTACCAAAAGATCCTCCCGGCCAAATCTTGCCTTCAGCTGTTGAATTGCCTTCGAATAATTCCCGGTTATAATTGGAAAACTGGAAATCAATCCCGCAGCTCTGGACTCTGGTACCATGCATTGATATAAATACTGGAACTTAACAACTTCAGTCAAATCATCAGACTCGTGTATCTTCGAAAAGATACTATAGAATGTGAGGAATTCCCTTAGGTCACCCGAAACTTCCTCCAACTCAAACTTCGGCAACTTGAGTCTCGGTGCATAATCCATTGAAGAACATTTCATAAGGCCTCTGGAACTCTTCAGGGAAGCTTCAACCTTGGTTTTCAACTCAAGACAACTATCTCGATAACTTTCGGCGGCTTCAAAGTCTGCTTCAAACTCAGAATGAGTGCTCGTATCCTCCAAAAGCAATGAGGATATTTCTTTTTGAAGCACATCGAAACGTGGAAACTTATCATTCAACTGTGAACGTAACGAGCTCAGTTTACCAAGATCCTTGCCACCAGCTTCGAGAATCTCCAAGTGCTGCCTCACACTCTTTGCTGCAACTGTAAATGCAGTTCTCAAAGATTTTCGTTGTACTTTCAGGGCCTCCATTGTTTCAAATAAATATTTCACAAAAACTCACCTGACCAAAAGTGACGATGTCGCGGACGCCATTATGTCGCATCTAAATATGCTAAGACATTTAAAAGACTAAGCAGGTTCTCTGAATCTACCAGATTCTCCTTTGAATCTGGTGTGATTGTCTCTCAATAATACAGCGACTCTTGGCAAAACGATACTTTATTAAAAACAGTTAAAACTTTATATAAAACCAATAAAAAACAAGAACGACAGTCACTATTACTGCGTTACTACAGAACTACACAACGCCCACAATCTGGGCTTTTAAAGGAAGCTGCCAGAAGACTGCGCATGCTCCAGACTCCCCCTGCCATGGCGGAGGTTTCTGCATCCAACATCTACGATTACTATTTGAAGATTGAAATTTAAAAATATCAATTTTTCGAAAACCCCTCATCGTTTTGTTTCTCTTAGAGGGAAGTAAAAATTCTGCTCATTGCAATGCTGATATCTTTCTAAATCTTATTAATATTTGACAGGGTTTTTTACATAAGTTGTCCTACGTATCTAGCTTTGAAGTTATGAAAGACCAATTGCTCTATGTCTCGCGCATGCGCAGTAAAATATTATTTACTACAACTACTCATATTTTCTCTTATATTCAAAATTATTTTTCCAAATTTTTGTACAATGCTTCTCTAACATATTGTCATTTTTTCTGTAAATTTTGTATAATGTAACAGAAAACTTTGCATGTTATAAGCAGAAAACAGGCTGGAAAAGTTGGAATGTTTTAAGAAAACCTTTATATCTTCTCGAATATTTGTTTTGCGTTTACGCAAATCCATTCAAATATTATACACATTAAACATAACCGTTGCTGAAAGTTTCACTTCGTTATAAGCTTCCATTGAAGCGGTGTGGGCCAAAATAAGTTTCGTCTTCATCAGAGACGGTCCCCTAGTTGCCCTCAGGACCGAATCTTCACTGTAAAACGTGAATTAAAGTCTATATGTTTCGTGGTCGAAGTTCAACGGCAGTCAGTTTAGCCTTTCATTTTCAGAAGAAATTCTAAAAAAATGTGAAAATCCAAATGTGTCCGGATACTTTTGATCAGATAGTGTATATAGCCACTGAATTAAATCAAAATTATACATATTGTGATTTATAAATAGGATCTTTCTTATGGTGGAATGAATTACTGGCTTGATTGCTTGAGAATACCACCTTTTCTCCAGTAAAAATAATCTATCGAAGATGGTCCACGAGATTGTGAATGGTGTAAAAATAAAAGTTATCGTAGGCTAATGGCATTTTTTGTGCTTCGTCATTAAACCAATTGTAAATTCGCTTTCTTCTTAACCTTCCAGCGGGCGCGCGTTTGCAAGAGATACTTGAATAGCGCATCGTATTACATATTTATATCGTTATTTTATATATTTAAGCGCAATTTTATTTATAATATCTACTATTAGGCTAATATATACAGATAACATAAATAAAAGTTGCTTTTGTTTGTGTAAAATAACACGATATATATATATATATATATATATATTTAATACGATACACGATATGTCGTAAAATTTGCGTAAGCGAGCCCGCTGGAAGGTTAACTAATATAATGTATCATTGACCAATATACCATAGTTGGGCAGAAATAGGCGCCAGGAATTTAGGTTTATCACCCAAAATTAGAACCCTGAAGAAACTGCTGTGCTTTCATGTTTAATGCGGATGAGGTAGGCATCAAATGCCACGAATCAGCCGAAAATACTGAACGTGAAAACTGTTCAGCTTTATAATTGAGAGAGAGAAGCGAAGTTGAATCGGTTGATGTTAAAAGGGCACTTCTGACACTTAGCAGAGACCTGCTATACCGATGTTAAAAGAGCTCTTCTGTGAAGAAGCCTTCTTCCAACATCACGTGGAAACTTTGATGCTGTACTAAAACGCATCTGTGAATTGTAGAATTCCCATTTTCACACTAAAGATGCATTATTTTTCATCAAATTAAAAACGAAAATAAAAATGTAATTTCCGACGAGAATGCGGAAGTCAGTTTAACACCAATCGATTCAGTTTTGTTTTAACTCGACAGTCCGGAATTTCGTCTGTTTGTCTGCAAATTTATTTGTTTCACAGCCACGACAAAACGCATTGCTCGAATTTCGCGTGAATATTCCTTGAAATCATTAAAAACGACATATGCGTAAAGTTTTATTTTTAATTTGTTTTTGAGATGGTGGCTGTTTTAATGGTCTCAATGTTTGGTGAATTAATGGCGTGTTTAGCACCTTAAAACATTTTATCAATTTTTGATAATGATGAAACATTTAGTTGTGATTTTGTTAATTCTGATGAAAGCAGACATTTAATTGCAATTATGTGAATAGTGATAAAAGCAGAGACTTGTTTCAGAATTCTTTCAATTACTCGAAAATCTTATTCAAATGTTAATTGCGTTAGCATTCATATTTTAAAACGTGGCTAAACCTTTAAAGATTGCGATGAAGAGCAGATCCTAGACTTTTTTCTTTTTGGAAGTGAGGTCTAATGTTCACAGGACTATTAGTTATAATAATGTAGGTATTTCAAGCGCATTTAATAAATAAAACCTCATCATTTTTGCTCCTACACTCAGTTATAAACTAAATATGTTCTCTTTAAAAACATCACTCATAATAATTTTTAAAACGAATGTATCTCGTATAAAAATTTTAGAATATCAGAAATTATTCTAGTTGCATGGAACGTAATATTCACCTTTATATTTCTAACGTAAAGCCGAAAATTGTTTGATTTGCTCTATACGAAAC
>BGPR01002701.1:0-28646 GCA_013235015.1 Araneus ventricosus
TCCGCTCTCTGTGAGCCTAACCTTATACTCTCAAGTAACCTTGCCTTTGAGAAGTCGTTATTCCTTCTTTTATCAATGGAAATTTCCAGACAGGGCCGGTCAGAGGGGGTTTCGAACTGTGCGAGGGCACAAGGCCCCGCGTCGCTGACAGATATTGCAAAAAGAAAATGAATTGCACTGATTTATTAAACGAAATAAAAATTTGTCATGAAGTTTTACCTTCCAGGACACACTATTACAAATATAATAATATTTATTTAAAAATAATTTATTTCAATTGTATCGGAATTTCGCTTCTGTACTGAAATTGTACACTGTAAAAAAAATCCCGTAAAATTTACGGTTTTAAACCGGCAGCTGGGTTGGTTGGGCAAAACCGTAAAAGTTACGAAGTAAATCCGTAGGCACAACGGTTTTTTACCGTACAGGGACAAGTTTTTTCCGTAAAAGTTACGAAGTAAATCCGTAGTCACACCGGTTTTTTACCGTATGAGATCAAGTTTTCTCGTTAAAAATTAAATCATCGAAGTAAGTGACGTCATCGACTGAGTTGAGTTGTTTTCTCCTTCTGTTCGAGTTGAGTTGAAACGTGCTGATGTGTATTACCGATTAGGAATATTAATTAATCAAGGCTTTATTATTAATTTCAATTAATCTAATTTTTAATTGAACTTACTTGGACGATTTCGATGCAAGATGGTGACAAAACGTCGAACTCCTCCGAGCCGGGGATCGAAACTGCGTTCATAGAAATAAAAGGCAGTCGCTCTAACCACTAGACCACCGGAGACTTCAGAAAATGAAGTAAAAATAATCTATTTGAGTTTTAAAGTCACTATAGCTCTAGTGGCGCCACCTAGTGGCGTAAAAATCAACTATTGCCAGAACACGTGTTTTAAGGTTAGGTTTCATGAGTGACAACAGGTTACTGCAACATGTGTAAACAATAGCGGAGATGGAACCCTATTAAAAACATGAAATGAATGCAATAAAATTACATTTAAGAAAAGGGAAAGTTATACGGAAAGCAATACCGTATGACGAAAAATAGAATTTGAACTGACGGTTTTAAACCGTTTATGGCTGGAGCGGAAAACGGGGAAAAACCGTTTTGTCAACAAAATAGCTTTAAACCGTCAAATATACGGAAAAAGTCCGGGGAAAATACGGATATTTTTTACAGTGTATTGATCTTACCAATTACCGTCGCATGTGCAGACAGATCTTTCTCAAGGTTAAAAATAACAACAAAATTACTTGAGATCTAGCATTAATGAAGAAATATTGATTTGCTTAGCCATTTTATCTATCGAATCCTTTTTAACCAAAAAACTAAATCGTAATGTTATGGAATTTGCTATTGCATATATAAAAAAAATGAAACAAAAATCACATATTATGAACTTAATCTAACAACTAGCATATCAAAAATGATGGAATTATACTTGTTATTTGATTTATTAACGATTTGTTTTCTGTGATTGAAATATTAACTTTAGAAAATAATTTAATTATTTATCATTTACATGTATTCCTTTAGTCCTAACAATACCAAATAGCACAATGCACTAAATAGCAAAAAGCAATAAATTAATTGGTGTAAGAAATTTGCTCCAAGGCCCTGCGAGTCAACTTTGCACCAGGCTCCGCTTTTGTTCGGGCCGCCTCTGACAACACAAAACATTAAATAAAAAAATTTCTAGATTAAATTTTAAAATTCCAGCTTCGAGGTGCATTCAGTCACCATTACGACTACTTGTGTGCCAAATTTCATGGCTGTAAATGCGATAGATTCGTCTGGACATTGCAGACAAACACACACACGCACACAAACATTGCCTTTTATAAGTATAGATTGCCGATATGTGAGCGAAAGTCTGCTGGTAGATGCGCAATTTCTCAACCTATCCGCAGAGGTCGAGGGTTACCATCGACGAATTACTTTACTAATAAAATATTTTTCGAGAATTTTTAATTTTGTTTTCATTTTGAGGGTTATTTCTTTGCGCAAATTATAAAGGAAGGGCGGAATGCTGCAAGTTTGCCCCGGGCGGCAAAGTTTGCAGCTACGCCACTGGATCCAACTGGCAACAAATTTGGTCAGCCGCGGTCCACAATGACAATTAATCAGAGTACATGTACAGAAAAAACCCGGGAATCCGAGCTAATTGTAGCTGACCTTTATTTGAATTCCGAGGAATTCGGATTATCCGAGAAATTTGTTAAACTACTCTTGATATACCAAATGCTGCGATTCGTACGGTATTAGTGGCAAGCAAGTTGAGGGTATAAGGAAGATATTTGAGAATGTTTCTTTTAATTAATGTGTTGTATTCATGCTTAAAGACCAATTTGAATATTTCATTTAAGTTAGGAATAAACATTAGCTTTGTATCTGATTTGTAATTGTTATTTTTCCTTTATTTTTCAGTAAACATTTTTGCAGAAAATTAAAAAAAAAGGATGTTCGGATTATCCAAAATTTGGATTCCTGGTATTCGGATTCCCGGGGTTCTACTGTATATACAGGACCGGATTAAGCCTTTTAGATGCCTATGGGCGATGCAAGCTTCGCCACCCATCCTTTCCCCTCAGCAACTAAACGGGACGTTAATATAACTAAACTACACCAAACCCCTCCCCAACTTCCAAAAACAAATATTTTTTATTGATTTTCATTTAATCCATTAGGCCGCGGTGATCTAGTGGTAGGGTCTCGCCTTCGGAACCGGAGTCCTCCAGGCTCGAACCCCGATTCCACTTAAGAACCGTCCTGCATGGGGCCTGTTGCGCGTTAAATCTGACGTCGTGGGTCAATCGCCCTCCCGCTGGTGCCAAGTCAGGTGTCGTACTTGTCATCTGACAGAGGTTTAATTGATGAGGCCCGTCCAAGAATAGCACAAGTGTGCAAATTGATTCTTGTTTGATATTACTGTAAAAATAATCTTTAATACATCAGAGAATGATATTAAATAAAGCGGAATTCAATATATCTTAATTTATAAATCAGAAGTAATAAAGAAATAAAAACAACACAAATTTCATTGCTCTAATTAAAGATCAGAAGCATATCAATCAAAATCAATTATGTTCTAGAAAATTGTCACCCGAAGTAAACAAACGAACGCTACGGGCAGATCCTAGAAAGATGCGCAGAATTGTCAATTTTCGGTTGGCGCGGGTCATTTTATCATTGTAATGTAACCGTGAATTGACTCCATTTAAACTAAACATTTAATTCCTACTGTCCAACCGCCACGAGAAAAACCCCAGACACCAGACATGCCAGTGGCTGTCGTTATGGAACGGGATATTTCACTGCATTTTGTGAGTGTAGGAAAGGGCTTTATTTGATTTGGCGCAGATACAACCGGAGGAAGTCTCATTTCGCTTAGTACTTCGTCGAAAACGAATTCCTCGCTTAACGAAGTGCGCTTAGTTTGCCAAATGTTGCGGTTGATTTTGTACCCGTTTCCCTCCTTTCTTCGACTTGTCTACTTGAGGCAACCCTGTTCAGGGTTTTTCTCGTGGCGGTAGAACAGTATTTAAGAAGTTGATTTTTTAAAAAACAAATATTTCGAAAAACTGAAATCAGAAAATATTTAATTGAGGGTCACCTTGAGGAGAATTGCTTTGAGTACTTCGCAAAAAGAAAAAGTTAAAAATTTACAAAGTTTTTTATACAATCCTAAATACTCTATTACAAAGTTTGCCATGATTGTTTAGTCAATCAGCCGACTTCAAAAAAAATTGGACCATGCTGAACTGTAAACGAATTTGAAAGTATGAAAAAATTTCCAAGAATAGCGCTAAGAAATATGAGAAGCATTTGATTTGAATTTAAATAAATTCGAGCACAAGACTGTTCTAAATGAAATGAAAGTCCTAAATTAAATTAAATTGAATTAAAAGGGTGCAATAAATAAATAAAAATAAATAAATAAAATAAAAAACATTCCGAAGACATCGGTGTCCCCACAAAGTTGCAGGGCCCCTAAGGATTTGTCTTTTGATAACTCGACCCTAAGTATATAATCCAAAATACCTGCATTAAAAGGAGAGTTCTTCATTTAAAAGAAGGGCCAGGGAAATTTTTTTGAGTGTTACACAAAAATTTATTCAGAGGGAAAAAACCAAACCCGCACAATCTCTAGATTTAAAAAAAGAAACTTGTGTTTACATATTAGGTAGATTCCTTATAGGAAGTCTACCTATTGCAATGGTTCTTATGACATGACTTTCGGAAAATTTCTGCAGATCTTCACCAATCATGACCCTATCATCGGTTACTTACAAGATTATCTAAAATAATTCAGTAACTTATATTGAATAATTTTGTAAATAAATTATTGTTTTTCATATGATGGAATGATTGCTTTTAAATATCTACCATATTATGAAATCCTGGATCAAGAGCTGGCCATAAAAATCATCGAATTGAATATGTATCTCTGTAAGTAATAAGTTATATTGCCCCAAATAATTTTTAAAAAAACACTTCTGAATCAGTCAATTTTGACCTTTGGTCGCATTTTAAAAATTGACCTTTTCGAGTAGACTGCACTCTGGAGTGGGCCAGTGAATTTAATAAAAGAGATAAATAAATAAAATAAAAGAAATAAATAAATAAAATAAAATAAAATAAATAAATAAATAAAATAAAAATAAACTAAATTAAATTTTAAAAAAGTCCCGAGGCATCGAGGAGCTTACTACTTAATCCTTAAGCACACGCACCCATTTTTGGAACATTAGCACACTTGCGGAGTCATTTTGACAGCGAGACTTCTTAGACACTTACTTTTTATTTTATTTGGCATTCGTACAAAAATAGAATATAAACAAAGTAAAAGAATATTTTTTTCCTACAAATAACTTGTATTTAAGACACAAATGCGATTTTTAATAAGAAAAAGGAAAATTGAACTTCCCTCTTTTTTCCATACCTTCTATGTATACTTCTCTTCTCTGCTGCTCACGTTCGTACGCTGTCATAGATAGGGGCGGCTCGTGTGTAGGAACTGCGGTATTACAAAACAGAACGCCGTCCCTTACCCCCGTACCCGTGACCAGACCGGTCACTGAACGGTTTGATGGGCAAGACACGGGAATTTTATTTAAGAAAAAAGAAAAACAAAATAAACAAAAAGAAGGAAATATGTACACTATGTACAGCACAGGCATTTTCACTTTTACACTATTAGTTCGTAGTAGTCTTCTTTTCTTTATTAGTTCGTAGTAGTCTTCTTTTCTTACTGCGGTATTACAGCTCCCCAACTTTTTCCATTGTGTAAATTTAATTAATTTGTTTTATTTCGCATTTAATATTTAAGTTTATCAACAATCTAACGAAATTTTGTGTTAAACGATTACGATATTCAAATGAAACACGAAGAAAAACCTATGCAGAAAACGAAGTTCCCTATCTTATTTTTTCACTACCCGAAGAAGAAGCGCAAAGGAAAAAGTAACTTCTCAAATGAGAACTATGGACACTTCCAGCTCCGATTTCCGCCTGCGCAGGCTTTCCCTACCATGTGGTGCTGTGGAAGTCGACAGTTCCCGTGACATTAGAAACGGAGTTTTAAACTTTTTCTCTCGCGGAAAATGTTTTCGCGTTCTAAAACTTTGAAAAGAAATAAAGAAATGAAAGATAATTAATGATAAATAAAAATTAAATTGAAAAAAGCTTTTTTATAGTAATGGAATGTATGATTTTTTATTGATACTAATAAATATTATTCGCTTACGCTTATGTTTATATTAGTTATAATATAAAAAAATTCCTCGTTAATTAATAAGAAAATTATTTTATGTACTACAATATACTCTCTTTTCTCCGTGCTCGGATTATTCGGTTTGCGGATTATCCGTGCTCATTCCGGACTCACAAAAAATTTAAAGAGAAACATTTTCACCATTATCATGCATGTAAAATCGATGTTGTTGTTCGATCGAGAGATTCATTCCGTGAAACTAGTGAGCCGTGACGGCGGAGGCTAAAGAATAGATTTTTTCTTTCTTCCTCCACGTGAAATCCCTTCCGGTTCAACCCCTAATTTTCCTAGAAATGAATCATCCACTGCCTGTTAGCTCATTCTCATACGAACACGCTTCTTCCTGACACGTCATTCTTTAACTTCATCGTCTTCTCTCACTTTTGGCTTATCCGTGTTTTTCTATTGTCCGTGCGACCCCTCCTGGTGATTAACCCGAATAATCGGGAGTGTACTGTATATTAAATTATTTCTGTACTATACTGTCATTTTAATGTTATTTTTTTTTAAATGTAGTAAGTAATACAGAGAACGGAACTGAAAAACAAATTTCGAGCTTAAATTTTTTATTAAAATTAATTTGTTAAAATACTTACTTATTTGAAAAATAGATGTTATTAGTTATTCATTAAATATAAAACTACTTAAAGTTAATGAAAAAAGCCAAAAAATGTAAATGGTTCAAATATGAATTACTGCGCAGTGAAGAATTAAAATTGCGCAGGAAGGACAGCACCTCAAAATTACATAACACGAGCTGCCACTGGTCATAGATAGCCATAACGTAAATGAATCTGAAACGCTAGCACACGCACGGTCAATTTGCCCCTTCCAGTAAAAAGTGAGACACCCCGTTTCACCGGTTTCTGCTGTTTTTAGTTTCTTTTAGCTTTTCCCTAGCTTTTGACCCGATCCAATAACGCTTACAAAATTGAAACGCCCTTTGGCATTCATTATTAAGGACAGCCTCTAAATCGCACTCTGAAATCTCTCTTTTATGTTTAATTAGCTCTCTCTTTTATGTTTAATTAGCCGCCTTCGGCGACCAGCTGGTTCGCCCGTTTAAATTGTTTTTATTTTTGTATTTTATATTAATTATAGCATTCCCCGTCGCAGTTTCACCTTCGATAAATTAGGAAAGATGAATAAAAAAGTTAATATATTATTGTATTTGGCAAATAGTAAAATATATAAACACGTAATTTTAAAATGCCAGCGATACAATTCTATATGCTGAATCACAGCTAATGAAAATTTAAAAATTGCGATTCAAATAACTCTCACTCAATTAATCTATCACTCATCGATAGAATGATTAACACCGAATATGCAGCGCCACCTAAAATGGCGAACCATATGAATATTTCAAAGTTGACAACCTTTTTTTTAAAATTGCAACCCTACCGGATATGATCCACCGATGAAATTTTTAATGAGTCATGCAAGTATTCAATTTCTCACCAGCCGACTTTATAAAATAACATGGCGTACCATATGAATATTTCACACAACAATGAGATTCAATTGAATTTATATTCCCGACTAACAAGCTAGTCGAAGAGGGAGGCTAGTATGTGATACACCGAAACATCTCTACAGTGGTCAACCACCGTTCCAAAGAAAATTGGCCGCCCTAAAAGGCTATTATATTTGGGAGTGGGAGTATAAAATATTTAAATTAGGCCCAATTCGTCATATCTGATAAATCTAATTTTCAAAATTATCCAAAGATAAAAATACTTTATCCGAAAATTTCTCTATTTCTTTCTTTCTTTTCTTTTTATTTTTTTCGTTTTTAGAAATTAGATAAAATTTGTGCTTTGCTTGGGTCTTTCAGAGATCACTTTTACAATTTTTTTAATTGTAAAAATATATCTATAATTATTTCGTCGGTAGTTGTTGAGGAAAGGCAATAATATCGTCTATTTTTCCTAAAGTCGTTGAGATGAAAGTTTCATTCACTGATGGCCGCGACCATACTAACAAATTTTTTTTGTCAGAGTTCGAATCAGCACCTGAAAGGCAAAAATGAACTCTTTAATGCTCAAACCCGGTACAGTCCGAAATTCATTCTTCTCTTCACATTGGGAGAGGAATGGTTAATTTCTATCTTATTTCCGGTGTTGTTTTTGAGTGTGTGATATTTTTTCCTTTCTTTCCTCAATTTTCTCTTTATAAAATGTCCACGGTCGGAGAGACAAAAGGAAAGAATTTCAGTGAGATTGAACGCGCGCCAAACCCAACTGTTCAGAGAGGTTTGAATGGCCGTTAATAGATTTTATTTTAATATTATGACTATGGCCGAAAAATTCCACGCGGAACAAAAATGGCCGTTGAGAGGAATTACCACTATGTGTAGCCACACTCTTAGTACACTTCTTACTTTAGTTTCACCTAATAATTCCATCGAAAAGTGATCGAAACAGTCGATAGAGAACACAAAACATAAATATTTTCATCCATCTTGTTGATCTCTTAGCCGACCGAACGAAAACAGTCGGCAAATTGCGACATTTGATTCACTTGTCGGTTATTCTCTCAAATGTGGTGCGAACTACTGGCCGAATGGACGACAATAGATGTCGGTCATTCTGTTGACCTAACCGTTATTTAGTCCTCAAATTCGGACGCAAATCGCTTATCTCGACCGTTTATTATATAATAACTTAAAGATGGGATTAAAATTATTACATTCCTTGATGCCCTGCTCTCAACATCTCCCAAAATCGCAAAGATTTTTCCGACGAAAGTCTTAATTTCTCGCCGACGGGCCCCCGCTGGCGCCGCCTCTGGTTGTGGGAGACAGGAAACTATGAGCACAACGATCAATTCTCACTCTTGGAAAAGTAAAAGTTATTCCCGCTGAAATGGAATAATTGAACCAAATTAATAGTTGTTCTTCATATGTTGCTAATCGTTTATGAATCGTCTATTTTCAATTTTTTTCCTTGAATGTTCTTTCATAATTCTGTTAATGTCTCAGTTCTTCGTCTGTATTCTTGTGTTTAATTTCCATATGGTTGTGTATAAAATTAATTTTAACTAATTTATTAAAATTATAGAATAATTATAAGGAAATGAACGTGTGTTCACTGAAAATCTAATTTTTTTACTTCAAGATTGAGTAAAAATGGTTTTTGTGACAAAACATATTCGGAAAATATCGTGAAAAACGGTAAAATCCTGCTCTTGAGATTTGAAAAGTTGACAGTGATCATTTTCTTGTTTTGAAGAGCACATATGCCAAATTTCAACAAGATTGGATCAAGACTGTAGACTTATATAAGGAACAAACGCACACCCACTCACAATGAATGTTAAAAATTATTTACAGAATGTACGCTTTGGTAACGAGTTTCCTCGCTGACGTCCCATTGGTGGCTGTAAGTTTTTCTCCAGCGAAACACAAATATGGACTAGTTTCCTCTCTAAGACTTCCTATAAAGCAATCTCCTCCCCATATATAACAGCTAAGAGAAAATTCTACCTTGGGTGTGACCAAGATTCTCTGGGTTCCTTAGATCAGTAGATAATGCTATAGTTCCTCTTGGTCACGAGTCTTTAACACAAAAACTCAACTACAATGTGTTGTTGCAAAAGTCTTTCTGTGGGTGTGTGGTGTAAACAGTCCAACACGCAGGATGATGGAGAATGAAGGTTTATTTACAAATATTCAGGAAAACACGTAGCTCTGGTACAGGAAACAATAGTTCTTGCACAGATTACCAATGTAAACAGACAATAATTCACAGGTAATAACAGTTGAGCACTTTCTTATTTAACAACACAAACAGTCAGCAAATAACTAGTAACGACAATAACTGCACTTTCAATAGCGCTCAGCTCACCAGCTTCCTAGTTCGCACTGCGGACGAAACTCTAAAGTCTTTCCCAATGGATCAACAACACTCTCCGTCATCCAAGCGTTCTCCTTATATAATCTCCCGTGACGTCACATGGAATCTTCTAGTACATTCAAGCGTATCTCCTCTGTTAATAGAGATATCGAGAAGATTCCAGCACCTTTGAGATCCCATATTTCGTCGCCAAGGTCAGAGGTCTAGATGTGGTTGCTGTCGGTCATCTCATACTTACCCCTGTAAAACTCTCTTCCCAACCATTTGACTCACATTGCTGGGAAGCGACTTTCCGTGTTTGTAAGAGTATATAATAGAACATGGGATTAGAAAAATCAAGAATTTACAAAAAGAGAAGACAAAACAAGCAAATCTGTAAAAAGATCTCTTTATTATAAATAAGAGGATCTTTATAAACATAAGATCCATGTTCACAAACTGATTCCCAGTAAAAAAGATGATTTCATGTTTCTTCACGATTTGCGTAATACAGAAAAGTAGAAAACTAAAATTTATATAGGGATAGAGGGTATTCAAAAATCCATTCACACCTCTAATAACTACCACATAAAACAATTAACATACTGCATCAGTTTCAAAACTCAAATTAATAAATACATTAATTTTTACCTGAATTAATTTAAATTATGAATTCACTGAACGGGTATTTTGAAGGAATTCAGCTGAGTACAAGGATACACCGAGAGGTAGCTTCGAGTTTCTCCTACTATTACTGTCGCCATAATTTCTTCTTTTTCAGAGAAGACCGATTCACAATATTTAAAACTCAAGATTAGTTACAATCAACGAGAAGAGAGCAACCATTTAAGGAGGCTCAAAAATCTCAGTTGATATGATGAGCGATGTTTGCAATTCCACCGATTTTCTCCTTCGTATGTGTCAGTAAATGTGTCTTTAAATTATTTTTCTTAGAAAACGCCTTACTGCATATATCGCATGAATGAGGTTTTTCTTTGGTATGCGTCCGTAAATGTGTTTTTAAAACGTGTTGTTGCGAAAACGCTCTACTGCATATATCGCATGCATAAGGTTTTTCCTTCGTATGTGTCAGTAAATGTGTCTTCAAATTCCACTGGTGAGAAAAGATTTTACTGCATATATTACATGAATACGCTTTTTCTTTCGTATGTGTCAGTAAATGTGGTTTTAAACTATTTTTCCAAGAAAATGCTTTATTGCATATATCGCACGAATACGGTTTCTCTTTTGTATGCGTCACTAAATGTTTCTTTAAAGTAAATTGCTGAGGAAATGTTTTACTGCACATGCCGCATGCATACGGTTTTTCTTTCGTATGTGTCCGTAAATGTTTCGTTAAGTCATTTTTCTGAGAAAACATCTGACTGCATATATCGCATGAATATGGTTTTTCCTTGGTATGCGTCCGTAAATGTCTCATTAAATTATATTTATGAGAAAACACTTTACTGCATATATCACATGAATATGGTTTTTCTTTGGTATGCGTCCGTAAATGTGTTTTTAAACCGTACTGTTGAGAAAACACTTCACTACATGTATCGCATGTATATGGTTTTTCTTTCGTATGTGTCCGTAAATGTGTCTTTAAATTCCACTTTTGAGAAAAAACTTTACTGCATATATCACATGAATATACTTTTTCTTTCGTATGTGTCAGTAAATGTGTCTTTAAACTATTTTTCCAACAAAACGCTTTATTGCATATATGGCATGCATACGGTTTCTCTTTTGTATGCGTCACTAAATGTTTCTTTAAAGTTGATTGCTGAGAAAATGCTTTACTGCACAAGTCGCAAGCATACGGTCTTTCTTTCGTATGCGTCCGTAAATGTATCATTAAATTATTTTTAGAAGAAAACACTTTACCGCATATATCACATGGATATGGTTTTTCTTTGGTATGCGTCCGTAAATTGGTTTTTAAACCGTGTGGCTGCGGAAACACTTTACTGAACATGGCGCATGCATACGGTTTCTCTATTATCTGAGTCAGTAGATTGAGTTTCAAAATAAATTGCCTAGAAAATCTTTTACTGCCATATGCATACGGTTTTTCTTTCGTATGTGTCAGTAAATGTGTCTTTGAAATTGAGTAAATTTGTCTTGATTTTGCTGAGAAAATGCTTTTCTACATATGTTGCATACAAGCGAGTCTTTTTGTGTGTGTGCGTGAGCAAATGTGACTCTCAGTTTTTCTAGTGAGAAAACGCTTTGCTATGCAAATCACAAGAATACAGCTTTTCCATTGTGCAAGTAATTAGAAAACGCCTTTTGAAATCACATCGTTCAGAAAACAAGTTCATAATTCCGAAGCATGTGGCTTTCCTTAAGTTTCAGCTTTCAAACGAAATTATTATTATTTATTGCTGCATAAATCTCACGTACCAAGTTTCTCTTTTGCACGAAACAAAAGCAGTTTCTCTTCTGCACGAAACAATAGATGCGTCTCTAAATTTGTTTGCTGGGAATATGCTTTAGGACGTGAGGATATAAGCGTAAGATTTGCTTTTCTGCATGGTTGTGAAAATAATCACAGATTATACCAATAAACAATGAAAAATGCATTGCATAACTGCGAAATGTTAATAATATCCACTAAAAAATTATTCTTTTCTGTTTAGTGGTGCTGGATTCCATCCAAGGTACATCATATGTTGCAGTCTAGATCTGTGACGGGCTCCTAATCTTCTTATTACATTTGTCACTTTCCATCGGGAGATGTGAAGTCTCTGTAGCCAGTCTCAGTGTCAGGGCTTGCTCGAAATGACACCATTCATGGAGGTCCTTCAGTATGCGACTTCCAAATCTAAATGACATAAATAAATAATGTGGTTTTAAACTCACAGCTACTGAAAATCGTCACAAGTATCCAAAAATTCAAAAAAGGACTAAAGCTTTTAGAAGAACTCAGTGGCGTAGCGACCGGGAAGAAAGGGGAGTATATATGTCCATGGCGCCAAAATTACTGCATTTATGTCAATTTTTGAAGCAAAATATGATGAGGGTGTGTGAAAATAATATCATTTTCCGGACGCCACTTACACTTGCTAAGCCACTGTTGAAGGACCGGGTTTTAAAAAAATCATATTATTATTACCTTTGCACAATTTACCCTCGCTGTGCCAAAACGTTAGTGGGCTTATGTCACATTTTAAAGTCAAATACGATCAAGAGCGAGAAAATACTATGCCCGGACAGCTAAGTCACTGAAGATATTTGGAGGGAGAGAAAAAAATCATACTGTGATCCGGGCGTCATTTACCCTTGCTACGTCACTGAAAGAACCAAGATTAACTGTCATATAAAGGGCGAGTTGAAAAGAATGACCCCATTTTGAAAGGCTAGATCACCGAGACGAAACAACTTAAGCCGGTCATTTATGACCACTCCACTCTGTGCAAATGGCCTGGTGGCACTTTAAGCTATTTCATTTTCAACTCTTAAAGGCCCAGTGTTGCTTTTAAGCAACATACCCAATTTTATCTTCTCAAATCTTGAGAATAAGACTTAAGCTGTAATGCCTGTTGTTGGCACTAAGATACATTCTGAAATTTTTATTAAATCAATTTACAACAGAGAGATGGCAGCCCGAGTGGCGATAAAAAATTAAAAATAAATTGATGTTTTTCACGTGAGCCTGCCTTTTTTTTGCTTTGTTTGCACGCTTGAGAATAACACCATATTTTATTCTACAATGTTGAAGGAAATTCCTTACTCTTATTATTAGTTATTAAAATTCATCCGTGTTTAATATTACAGAATTTTATCAAAGAATTTTTTTCTGAAATAAAGCCAAACATTGGACAAGTTAAAGGTTGAGCTGGCCCTTAAATTGGGCTAATCTTAATAGTATTAAACTTATGCGAATAGCATCTTGCAGGAAGGATGTGGAAAAAATAATAGATATACGATTTGCCTCCATTTTGGGACGTCTAGACACTGATTAACCTTTGCACTTATTTATTATAAAATTCTTGTAATTTTTTGTCTAAGCTATTGAGTTACAAGGCTGTAATATAATATTATTTTTATTGTAAATGGAAACAATAGCAACACAAAGCAGCCAGTGGATTTTGTGTGTCGACAAATGTCGTCCAGGATACGGTTGTCAATCCTACTGTGCGGTTTCGGTCAGGGCGGGGTAAACTTTCCTCAACTTCCTTACTTTGAACACATTTTCAATATACAGTGCTCATTTATCTCCAATGGACAAAAAATTAAAGTTTGTTTCAACCTTTCTGCGATACCCTGTATATACAGCCTGTTTGAAAAAATGACAAGAAAATGAAAGGGCATTTCAGACACATGATAAGAATTAAAAATCACATAGGAGTGCAATAGCCACATTTAGCTCCTAAAGGGCAGTGTTATGTCAGACATAAATACATCAATCCTGCACTTCGTCAGATATTCTGCTCCTGTGCCTATACATCACTGCATTTGGTTTCAGCACAGTGAAGCTCCCGCATATTTCAATAAACCAAACACATCTACAGGCCATCTATTTCGGGCAATGGATTGGTTTTGGTGGACCTATTGCATGTCCATCGCAATCACCAGATTTTTCCCCCAAGACTTTTCCTTATAGGGTTTTTAAAAGTACTCATGCAACAAACATCTGTTTTGTCACAGAAATACTTAGTCAGAAGAACCGTTCAAGTAGAAGGATGTGTAGGATTGTTCCCAAATAAAATATCGTAGAAAGGTTCTTCTTTTTTGTCATTGTATTATGTATTACATCAAGTGTTATCTGCTGTCTCCAGATGGGGTTTGAGAAACTATGCGATTTTGGATTCCTAACATATATATAATAATTCTTACATAATTAAAAATAAGCATAATTGTAAGTATTCCTCAGTATCATTAAAAACTAGTTCCTTCACCAATCAGTTGGTTCGTCAATCATATATCAATTGTAATAATATAGTTATATTAATTAAGTGTAAAATATGTAACACTTAATTAAAAGCAATTTTTGAAATAATAATCCAAAAACTGAATTTGAAGAAACAAAATAGAACAGTGTACAAGAAGAGGATGTATTAGTGTTTGAAATTAATTTTGATGCGTATACAGAAGGGTAATATAATGAACGTTTTAGCATATAATAAAATCAAAGAGATTTCCCTTTAAAAAAACTCAAAGAAATGAATAATTGATGGAATAATATTTAGTATTTAATAATTCTAATTTAAACTACAATAGTTAAACAGTTTTGCTAATTAAAATTTATATTAAAGTTAATTATAACAAAAATAAATTAACCTTTTTTCAGAAAAAACATAGGGTAGATGCTCCAGTTTTGGCCACATTGGATCTGTTTTTCCAATAATTAACCAGTAATTTCAAATTAAATAATAAGAAGCATTCCAATACTTTAAACAATTCTTATTTTACTATTTTCAATCTGATTGGTTCATTTTTCTCAAACATGTGACTTGTAAAAAAATCAAATGCATGCACGTATTGTGTTTTCACAACAGTTAAGATTTTTGTTAAGGAACAAGTATTTGCAGTTTTTCATCATAAAGCTCTCAGAATTAAATGATTAATCTAAAACTGATTACCCTTAAGGTTTATGAGGTATACTTTCTTTTTATTCTGATTTCATTCAAATTACAATTTAATATTTAAATTAATTATAACAAAAATAAATTAACCATCTTTTTTTTTATGAAAAAACATATATATGAGTGCTTGTGAAAGGTATTTAACCATCTTTTTTTTATTTATGAAAAAGCATATATATGAGTGCCTGTGAAAGGTATTTGAAGCATAAAAAATCATTCAGTTGCACACCACATTCAGGATAAACACATTACGAATATAAACAAATCCATATGAAAAAAAGGTGAAATTTTTGGCTAAAAATATATCAGATATAATGACAATTTTTAAATCTTTAACGAACGTGACTTCAATGATTATTACAATAGCAACAATAAGTTACTTAGCAAGAATTTGTTTAAGCTAATTACTATACTTAAATGAAGAACAGAATTTAATAACTAGAGATAAATGTTTCTCATAAATAATTTTCTAATGAGTAATCATAACTCCATGAGTAGCAGAATAAACACACATACCAAAAAGAATAAAAAGGAGCTTAGCATCTATAAACTATAAAAAATATTACCGCTTAACAGCTGAATGTAAGGAGAAAAAGCATACCAGATATAAAGATCTATTTTTCCCCCATTTTGTATGTAGTGTCCGAAATGCTTCGAATGAAAATCACTAATTGTAATTTGAAGTTTTATTTAAGATATATAGCGGCAATGACTGTCATCCCCTAATATTAATTACAATTTGCCAGTTTCTTTACAATTACTACAGAACTCCCCCCCACGGGTAATCGTCGTGTGTCTCTTTGTTGTAAACTATGGTAAACCTTGCGTTATGCGATCTGCGCAGCAACATAGGTTTCATGGAGCACAATAATGAGTCAATCCAGTTCGCTTCTAGGATCCAGATGCAGATCTCGTACATGTTCTGGGATCAAATTCCAAATAGAATTATTGTTGAACATTATTTTTATAATAACTTTTTAATTATTGAAAACTTTTATTTGAATAATAATATAAATTATTTGTAATTATAATAATTTCAATTCACTAATTTCATTAATTAATATTAATTAACAGTGATAACATTATTTATTACTAAAACTTAACAAAAATTGCTTAAATTAATTTGGATTAATTTTAATTTAATCAAATTAAATCATTTGCACTATTTTTGATTAGAACTAATACATCGAATAAATTTGTAGAATAAATAATATGCATATTTTGACTTATGAACTATTATTAAAATGAGAAAGCAAATCAATGAATAGCAGTTATGCGTAAAATGTAATTATCAGGAAAATTTATTTAGAGGGAAAAAACCAAACCCGGACAATCCCTAAATTAAAAAAAAAAGTAATTTGTGCTTACATATTTCGGTTATTTACTAAATTATTTAAAATAATTCTGTAAATTATATTAAATAATTTTGTACATTAATTATTGTTTTTAATATTATAGAATGATTGCTTGCCATTTTGTGAGCTACCGGTGCATAATTTTCAACTAGCTGTATAGCCCGGCGTTGCACGGGCTATCTCGAATAATGGGATATTCCCGGGCGAAGAGAAGTGAGGTCGTGTGAGGCCTCGGGATCCATATATTTTCATATGGCCCGCCTCTGTTTTTTTCAATAAAAATTGTCACTTACTTTTCCCAACAAACGTTACGAAGTTAAACACCTTGATACAAAAAAGGAAAGGAAACGATTTTTTCCGATATTAACAAATACAAACACATAAGCTCTCTAAAAAAGAAATGCCAGCGTCCGTTAAATAAATAAATGGAAGAACACCGTATGTGAACCATTAGATTTTAAAAGGGGACTTCTGCAGACTCTAATGAAATTACTTTACGTTTTCGATTTGATGAATGTAGTTGCATTGTTTGGTGTAAAACCTGAAATTCTGCCATTCACACTTAAGTTGTAGTAAATCACCAAAGTTTCCGTATGATGCTAGTAGGAGACTTCTGCGCGGAAGAGGGTCTTCAATTGACCCTCAAAAGGCCTAAAATTAATTTACATCACTATTTTTTTTAATAATTTTTATTCTTAAATATGAATTTTACTTAAAAACAAACAAATTTTACATTTTGTTTTATTAAAATTTAAATTTATTTGCAAATAAACGAATTTTGAATTCATGTTTATCCCTGATTTTTTTAAAATCTGAATTTTACTTAAAGACAAGTAGCTTTCCAAATTTAGATTTCTTTGCAAATAAAGACACTTTTATTTGAGTTTCATTGATATCCAAGGTTTCATGATCATTTTCTCTTAATATTTTTTGTTTAATTTGAAATTTTACTTAAAAACGAATAACTTTCAAATTAATTTGGATTCTTGTAAGTTTACTTTCAAATAAATTAATTTTGAATTTTATTTGAGTTTCCTTGATATTTCTAGCTTCTAATTATTTTTTCCTTGATTTTTTTCTGTTGTAAACCAATAACTTTAAAATTCTATTTTATTTTGAGGCTATAAATTTAAATATACTCAAAAATAAATAAATTTTGAATTTTAGTTAAGTTTCATTGATATTTTTGGCTTTATAATGATTTATTCCCTAAAATTCTAAAACTTTTATGTTGTTTGATTTTAAAAAGGGACTTCTTCAAAATTTAAATTTTGCATTATTTTTTGGGTTTTCATCCATAGGTTCATTTTCTATTCTGAATTTCGATGTTGTTTACAGCCCATTTTTTCTCCTTCTGTAAAATTTTAAAAATGTCATAAGTTTTCTTTTAAAATAAATCGATTCATGTGATTTCTGCTCAATAGATGGCGGCACATGACTGATATAACAGTCATGCGCCGCCGGTATTCAGTTCGTTGTTCATAAATCAAAACACCGAAGTTTGCTAAAAATGAAAAAAAAAAAACCTTTTATACAAATTTAAAACCAGGTTTCGTTAAATAAATAAACAAAAAAAAAATGCAAGAATTTCGGCTGTGAAAGTTGTCAATAAACAAGAAATGCAAAAATTTTGGATGACAAAGCTGTCAATAGATGGCAGCATGAGAGACTGACAATCAATATTAAGTTTTTAATTAATATCTTTTTAATAAATTATAGTTTTGGAATTTCAATCGTTGAAATGGATTCCTTGGATTATTTCCTGCTTTTTGGTACTTTCTGCTTGTTTCAGGATTCAGTGGTTCGTGAGAATATAGCCGGACATAGATACATACATACCTTTGTTGACATTCAGGTTTTAATAGTAAGATATCCACCATATTGTGAAATATTGGATGAAGAGCTGGCCATCAAAATCATCGAATTGGAATACGCATCTCTTAAAGTTATTTTTATATTGCTCCAAATGAAAATAATAAGAAGAAACACTTACGAATCGGTCAATTTTGATCATCGATTGCACAGTAAAATTGACCTTTTCGAATAGACTGCACTCTGGAGCGGGGTCAGAGCCATCTAAGCAAATTTGAGCGGTCTGGGCTAAAGAAATCTTGCGCCACGAACCCGTGGCCCAATGAAAATATCTACCTCATAAAACAAATGAGAAAGGTGAAGTAATCGGAAAAAAAGTAATATGTTCTCTGATTGTCATCTCGCAATTTTGCAAATCGGTTTCTTTTGAAAAGAGGACTTTGCAAGCCAGCTTTCGCTATCTCTGATCTTGTGCATGATTAATTTAGTGGTTACATTATATAAAAATATTTTTCTATTCTTTTTTATTCATTTAATACACCCCCCCAATAATATACTTAATATTTAAATTAATACAATAAAACATGTGTAAGCACTTTGCATTTCATTTAATATTTTCATAATTTATTTATTTAATTCATATAAAAAATTTGCATTTTACTTTATAGTAGTCACAATAACTAATCATATTTTTACTTTTAGCAAGTTTAAAATCATACAGGGTGCGTAATGAGAAATTGCTGTAAAAATTAAGCACTTTTAAGGACTTTTTAAGCACCTTATCCAAAAAAAATTAAGCACCTTTGTACATGCACGCATACGTAGACCCACATATTTTCTAAGTATAGGATGTTTTTTTCTGTTTTATAATACGGCATAGTTTTTATTTAAAAATTTAAATATGTATGTTTTTTAAGTTTAAAATATGTAATTTTTTAAGTTTAAAATATGTAATTTTTTAATTTTAACATTTATTTCTGTATTTTCACAACGTCTTCTATTATAAAATAAAGAATGTCTTTTTGGTTTGACAAAAAAATAAAAATGATAATGCAAACTGCCATTACCAAAAATTAAAACAACTTTTATACGATTAACAATAAAAATCTGTGACCTTTTCAACATTTCTTAAAATTAACAAATTACCAGTTAATTTGCTCCTTTGGGATAACCATTCCAGTAATTCAAGAAGAAAGAGGGAGTATTTCAAGTTGAAGAAAGAGGGAGCAAAAAAAAAAGTCATTAATAGTCCAGTCAACGAAGGGTTTCGAAAAACATCAAATCATATAGTTTTGAAATTAATAAACATGTTTGTGAGAGGCTCCTGATAAACATACTAAAAGTCCCCTGTCCTGAGGGGGGGGGGGCACTCGCGCCACCATCATGGATTTTACTCCCCTCCCCTTTTTAATTTTTTCTTGAATATCTCGAAAATTATTTAGTTCTAAAATTACAATTGATTTAAAGAATTAAAGAGCACAAAATTCCCTACAAATATATGCTTTTATCTTTCTGCTATCTTTAATAGTTTCCGACGTAATGGGTGTCCAAGTTTGCCGCCAACTTGGATTTATCCCCTTTTTCTCAGTTTTTCTGGAATATCTCAAAAACTGTTAAAACTAGACAAAAATAAAAGTATGTATTTGTAGAGAATTTTACGATCATTAATTTGTCGTATTACATGTAATTGAATAATTTTTGAGATATTCATAAAAAACTAAAAAAGGGGGTTGAAATCCAAGATGAGGGCAAACTTTGAGACGCATTATCTCAGAAACTATTAAAGAAAGGAGAACAATAAAAGCACTCATTTGTAGGGAATTTTATGCTCTTTAATTTGTTAAATAAAATGTGATTTGAAAATTGAATAGTTCTCCAGATATTCCAGAAAAACTAAAAATGGGGGATGAAATCCAAGATTGGGGCAAATTTGAGACCGATTATCTCGGAAACTATTAAAGCTAGAAGAATAATAAATGCATGCCTTCGTAGGAAATTTCAAGCTCTTTTAATTTGTTATATCTATTAGTTTTTGAGATATTCAAGAAAAACTTTAAAAAAGGGAGATGAAATCCAAGATTTCAGCAAACTGTGAGACCCATTATCTCGGAAACTATTAAAGAAATAAGAACAATAAAAGCATGTATTTGTAGGGAAATTTACCCTCTTTAATTTGTTAAGTCAATTTGAATTTGAAAACTGAATAGTTTTCGAGATAGCCAAAAAAAAAACTAAAAAAAGAGGGGATGAAATTCAAGATGGCAGCGCAAGCTCCGCCCCCAGGACCGGGAACCTTTAGAATGTTCAACAGAAACCTCTCGCGAACATGTGTACCAATTTTCAAAACTATACGATTTAATGTTTTTTTCACACCCATAGTTGACTGGACTATCAACTACGAATTTTTATAAATTCATCCGTTTTGAGACCAATTATCTTAAAAATGATTAAAGCTAGAAGAAAAAGAGAAGCATGCATTTGTAGGGAATTGTACACTCTTTAATTTGTTATATCAATTGTAATTTGAAAACTGAATAGTTTTCGAGATATTCAAGAAAAACTAAAAAGGGGGATGAAATACGAGATGGCGGAGCGAGCCCCCCCCCCTTTCAGGACCGGGGCCTTTTAGTACGTTCATCAGGAGCCCCTTACGAAAATATGTAACAATTTTAAAAACTATATGATTTAATGTTTTTTTTCTACCCTCATTTTGAGCCTTCATTGACTGGACTATAAGCGTTATCTTAACATGTGTCGACACCCCTGGATCTATCACACCCTGGATTCCTTCCCCGAATTCTTCCCTTACGTCGGTTTTCATTCTTGATACATCCGACAAACAAAGCTTTATGACTATGCTTTCGATTTATCGTATTCAACGTCTGAGGTTTTGAAGGAAGAATGGTTTCTTTCTATTTCTTGGGAAAATTAAGCACTTTTTAAGCACCTGTTTTCAAAATTAAGCACTTTTAAGGTGCTTAAAAATGGTTCTCAAATTTAAGCACTTTTCATGACGCTACGCACCCTGTCATAGTCAAATAAATTTTTTGGTTCAAAATTAAAATCAAATTTAGGAGGGGAAACTAGGGATACTAGACCCTACATGCTTTTCTCAGCTTGTGAGATAATTTGTAATTTTTGCATACAATTTTTATTTGACCTTTGGTCATATGTTCTATTAGAGGGAGAGTTTTCATTCCAAGCTGAAAAGCCATCGTAATGGTGTGTAGGTACATATATTTTGGGGTGCAAAAGTAAATTTTCACTTTTTCATTCCTCAGTGGATAGGAAGTTTACTATTGAAGATATGATGAATTAAAATATTTCTGAGTTTTAAGCATACTTCTAGCTTTAATTTGATATACTATCTTATGCAGAATCTTAATTCTAGGTGGTTTAATTTTTAGATTATTTAGAAAAAGTCAAGTTAGGGATACTTGACCCTATCAAAAGCTATTGCAGCTCCGATGTCGTAGCCGACTGAAGCACATTTTGTGGTTGGAATCAGTTTTCTGGCGCATGCAGTTTGTTGAGAAAATGGCAAATCAAATATAGAGAATAATTACTGAAAAATGGTTTGCTAGCAATTATTTACTGAATAAAACTTCTTTTTAATATGATAATTTCAAAGAATGCTAATAATGATTTTAATAAGAATTTTAAAAAGAATATTTAAAATTAATCAATATATTTTTTCACGCCTGAAAGAAAGTTTTATTTATTTATTATTTGAATAAGAATCTTTTGCTCGAACTATTTGTCATCGTTTGGTTTTATTTAAAGTTTCGCCATTTCTACTGAGTGTCTTTCTTTCTTGATGTGAAAAAATATTAATAATTCTCTTAAAATATATTTTAATTCTTTTGTTTTCAATTTTCTTTAAATATTAGAAGAACCGAGTAAGAATATTAAGCTTCTCTATTTTTAGCTTTGTACATTCCTTTTTTGATGCTATTCTTTTTTTCTTCTTCTAATAATCCAAAACCGGCATCTCTTTAACACGCTAACGACGCTGCTAGGTTCCCAGTTCCATTGCTGTAATTTTTATCATCTAATTAAATCAATATTTTAATTCGTTATTAAATTTTTAACTAATTTAATTTAATAACTAGATTTAATTTAATGACTAGACTAATTTAATTTTCCAACTAGATTTTATTAAGAACAACTGCGTTTTATAGATTCCATATTATTTTTTATTAGTTTCATTAATATTTTTCGATAATAAACACCTTTTGTAATTCAGTAGTATTAACCTAATATCTGAATTTTGCGTACACACAAATTATCAAAAGAATTTAAATACTCTGTGCATGTAGGATTAAGTATCCTTCCCAATAGGGTCCAGTATCCCTAAGGTTAGGGATACTTGGCACTAGGCGATTTCATGAAATATATTTATTTTATGATTAAATGAGATATCAGTTTAGCATAAGTACATTTATCCTTCTTAAAAGCAAATCTTTTTATGATAAAAATTCAAATTTTCGAGAACTATAAGAAAAAGTAAAAGTAGGGTCAAGTATCCCTAGTTTCCCCTATAGTAAATTTTTAAGCTGCCTTGGATCAACGGTGCCCCTGGGCTACAGCTCAATTTGCTCATGGATAAGGGCGGCCTGCGCGGGGCCGATTGGGAACAATTTGGCCAGTTGGCTGAAGGTCGATCCTGAATTGTAAAATATTGTTACGAATATGTAATACCGTTTCTCTGCCAAGTTAGGCGTATGGTAGGAAATAGAGATTTGAAAAGATTCCTAATGGACGCCAAGCCAATTTGGCTAAAAAATAAATGTTCTAGAAAATACAAGAATTATGGCCCTATCTCTCTTAGAAACCGAGATAAGGAGATTTTTCTAGAGAATTCCATGTGACGTAACGCCTTGTCGGAAGGCTGTATAAACCCGAGGTGTTTAATCTCTGAAGAATATCTTTGGAGTTTTGTTCGCAGTGCGAATTGGTCAGCTGTTAGACGCTCAGTGCTATTGATAGTGCTGTTTCTGTTATTATCAGTGATTATCTGCCTGCTTCTGTTGCTAATATGTTACAAGTGCTGTTTTTCTTGTTACCTGTGCTTCGAGTTTTCTGAAATATTCGTGAAATAAAGCGTCATTTTCCACTAACCAGCTTATTGGGCCACATTCAGCATAGACACACCGGACGATTTTCGTAACAATGTACATAAATGTATAGCTTGGCTATGCGTCATGGGCCATAAAGGATACGCAATCAAACCTTTCTATGGATAATTAGCAGAATACCCGACGTTGCTCGGTCCTTTTAATATCAGAAAGTTGTGGGAGACAAGAAACTATGAGCACAATAATTTATTGACTCGTTCTTCAAAAAGTAAAAATAATTCCCACTAAAAATGGAAAAATTGAACTAAATCAATAGTTGTTCCTAATATAAATTGTTAATAGCTTATGAATCGACTATTTTCAATTTTTTTTTTCTTGAGTGTTCTTTCATAATTCTGTTAATGAGTTCTCAGTTCTTCGTCTGTATTCTTGTACGTCATGTCTTTAATTTTTTATATATGTGTATAAATCTAATTTTAAATAATTTATTAAAATTACAGAAAAATTATAGGGAAATGAAAGTTTATCTCTGAACAGCTACATTTTAAAATTTAAGATGGAGCAAAAATAGTTTTTCTGACATAATGTTTTCGAAAGAAATCGAGGGAAAACGGTAACATCTCGTTTACTTGTGATTAACTAAAATTTTAATTCACTTAAGTATTTTAACCGCTTAACTTACTATCCCGAGAATACTCGTGCATCGAATTATCGAAATTTTAGTCTTATAAACTAAAATTGAATCATTAATTAGCTTTATAATTTGACACAAAAAATATGTAGGATCCATAAACATCTTAATTATCCTATGCCTTCTTAGATGAATGAAAACGACTGCCCCTTTCCAAAACAGGAGGGGTCATCTTATTAGATAGCAAAGAAAATTATTAAGTTAAGTGGTTAAAAGCTGTCAGTGATCTTTTTCTTGTTTTGAAGAGCACATGTGCAAAATTTCATCAAAATTGAATAAAAACTGTAGATTTATATAAGGAAGATATACACACACTCGCGACGTATGTTGAAAAATTATTTACACAATGTGGTCTTTAGCAATGAGTTCCTCGCTGCAGTCGCGCTAATTGCCTCCAGCGAAACAAAAATATGGACCAGTTTCCTCTCAAAGTTCTCCTAGAAAGCAATCTAACCCCCATATATAAGAGCTAAGCCAGACTTCTACGTTGGGCGTTACCTTGATGCTCCGAGTAGCTTTGATCAATAGAAGGTACTCCAATCTATTAATCAAAGCGACAATCCCTCTCTGTTTGAATCAATGAGTCTTTGACTTAAAGACTCAACTATGTATGGTAGAACATGAAATTAGAACAACCAAGAATTTTTCTTTACAAAAAGAAGACAAAAGAAACAAATCTTTAAAAAGATCTCTTTATTACAAAATAGAGGATCTTTATAAACTTAAGATCCATGTTCACAAATTGATTCCCAGTAAAACAAATTATTTTATAACGCTTCATATTTCGCAAAACACAGAAAAGAAAAAAAAAAATAGTGAAAAAGGATATTCAAAAATGCATTCAGAATTCTAATAACAACCGCATCAACAATTAATATACTGCATCAAAGTTTCAAAATTCAAATTAAAAAATACATTAATTTTTACCTGAATTAATTTGAATTATAAATTCACTGAGGGGAATTTGGAAGGAATTCTCCTGAGTACAAGGATACGGTGAAAGGTATAGTTTCGAGTTTTCCCTACTGTCAATTCAGAGTTAGACTCCACCAATGTGCTAGTTCACGAAGACAGAGGTGGATGTCTGTAAAAATCTGTAAATTCAGAGTGTGTATACAATTTTTTGACTCTGTGCTTCCTCATTATCATCTTATTACGATGGTCATGCAGAAAATAAAGACCGTTTAGTTATACAAAATGAAAAACACAATATTTATTAGAAAAAACAATTCTGTTACATACCGGAAGCTTCCTTCACTACTCTACATAATCACCTCCTACATTTAAACATTTGTCGTATCTGTCTACGAGCTTCAGTATTCCCATGTCATACTCTTCTGTCGCCATTTCATTAAGCCCGGTGGTCACTGCATTCTCCAACTCTTCATCACTTCCAAAACGTTTACCGCCCATAAACTCTTTCACCATAAGGAAAAGATGGAAATCGCTTGGAGCAATACGTGTACGATAATCGTTATTGTGAAACTCTAAAAAAACTACGGCGAGCCATCCAAAACAGGAGTCGAGGAATGCTTTCTGGAAGAATTGTGCTTCTTCACGACAATGCCCGCCCTCACACTGCTGCTGCAACTCAAGAATTGCTGGATCAATTCGGATGGGAAATTTTTGATCATCCACCCTATAGTCCGGACCTTGCTCCTAGCGATTTCCATCTTTTCCTTAAACTGAAAGAGTTTCTGGGTGGTAAACGTTTTGGAAGTGATGAAGAGTTGGAGAATGCAGTGACCACCTGGCTTATTGAACTGGCGACAGAAGAGTATGACGTAGGAATTCTGAAGCTTGTGGACAGATACGGCAAATGTTTAAATGTAGGAGGTGATTATGCAGAGAAGTGAAGGAAGCTTCCAGTACGTAATAGAATTTTTTTCCCAATAAATAATGTGTTTTTCATTTTGTATAACTAAACGGTCTTTATTTTCTGGATGACCCTCGTATAAATAAAAGTCATTGTGTGTATGTTCCACATCTCCTCCTAAACCACGGCACTGATTTCAACCAAACTTTGCACACTTATAAATTAAGACAAGGGAAGATTACTGTCAACTTTTCAAAGCGCAAAAGTTAATTAATCAGTCAGTTAATTAAAAATTAAACGAAACCGTTTTTCCGCTGTAAGTTTAGAGCGAATTATCCTCCGAAAATTATTTTTATACCATCTTAATGTTCAAAATTTTATCTTTTTAATGATACCAATTTTATATCTGTGACATTTTTCTTTCAATTTTTATTATTTTTTCAAAATTTAATTAAAAGTTGACACGCAGACGATTTTGAAATAAAGCAAATTTAATGATACTCAGTTGCTAGGCAACGATGCAATTACTTTACCGATATTTTTTCTGTTTATTTATTTTCAAATATCGTTTGGCAATGTTTTCATTGGTTCTTAAAGAATTCTAAAGCTTATTGAATTAGATTAAAAAATCTCTAAAGTCACCTGCCATCTGTACTTGCGTTTCCTAAGAAATAATAAATAAGTAATATTTTAATTGAAAATATATAGTATTATCCTCCGAAAATTATTGAGTATTACGAGATTCGAAGTTGTGTTTTAACGATGCCTACAAGAAAACATAAGTCAATCGCTCAAATTCCAACAAAGGCAAAGATAGTAAAGCTTTTATAAGCAGATGAAATACATGTTTGACAACAGCACGCTCCAGAAATGTCGTTTAGAGGCAAGCATTGGATTAATGTAAGTCATTGTAGCCTTAACCTCTGTAGTTGGGAGGCTTTAGTTTTGAATGTTTATTGTGCATATTTTTATGCACATGAGGTCTTAAAAAAAAAGATAAAGGTCACTGTCAACTATTCAAAGTCCAAAAGTTAATTAAAAATTTAGCAAGATTTTGGCGTTTTACCGAACATATCTTCCGAAAATGTTATCTAACAAAAAATAATTTTACACCATATTTTTTTAAAAATTAGCTTTTCAGTGACACTAATTTCATTTCAGTACAATTTTGATCCCTCTCCTTTTAATAAATTTTTCCAAATTAATTTTATACACAATTTGTAGCAATATTTTTTTAATGTTGATGAACAAAAATGCACATACGAAGAACTTTTGCCAAAAAATTCTGGAAAACACTAAAAGAAAAGTTTAAAAACAGACAATTCACAATTTATACCAGGAAAAAAATGTGATTTGGTTTATTTTCATGTTTTTTATTAATCAAAAAGTAATTTATCGCCCCTAAAAGTCCATTAAAACCTTTCTTATACTTCAGTATTTGTGAAAAAAAATTGAAGTTCTTATATAACAAATATTACGGAGAGAATCAGTTTTCGGCGTTTTTTAAAAATCGTTTGTTCAATTGATCTTCTCATTATAATTTAAAAACGTTTCACAAGATAGAAGGATTTTGTGTATTATAATATTTTATACAAAAGTATTTTAACCATGAGCAACGCCGGGTATATCAACTATACACAATATGTGTCATTTTTTAAAAAAAATATTAGACATGAAATTAATTTAATCAGAGCACGGCCGGGTATATCAACTAGTATCAAATAATTTTTAGCAGGTATTCTCGAAATACAGTTCACAATTTCTGATACATATAAAGCTAATTGAATTTTTAAAAATTCTGAATTTTTTATTAAGCAACCAATATGTATAAAAGAGATAGAATAGAGACATATGGAGGGTTCAGAGTTAAAATGGACCACGTCCCTGTTTTGCCCTAACACTGCCATAACAGTGTAGAAATGTTCTATTTTTTAAAGAATAATGACGATTCAAATCCATAGTTCAATTTGTATGCATAAGTGAAAAAGAACAATTAGAAGCCAACTATTATTTTAAATGCAGCTGCTCAACTTTGAGAGCTGAGAAATGAATCTCATGGACCAGGTGCATTTTAACGCTGAATCCTCCACATGATACTTTTTATTTATTACAAAAAGTTTAAAAAATAAGGGATTATCTAATTTTTAAAAAATCTTCATAGTCTATCGTATCATAAATCCTTCACTTTTTACTATTCATCATTAGTGATTTCGTTTGATGATCTGTGCTGTAAAATACAAATTTCCATCACAGATATAGCAAGGGTAAATTAATAAGAGCTGGCCGAATTCAAAAAAGAATTTCATTTAAGATACAGAATTAAAAGGCAGAAAGCCATATTAAACAAAATTCGCAATTAAAACACATCGTTAAATCACCATACTTTAGCAAAAAGAAAGACATTTTATAATAAAAAAATCATTTATCTAATCATATATCTGTCATGTAAACATACCAATCTTAAGCTTTTATAAGAGTTATTTTATTATAAATTGCAAATTAAGAAGACGAAAGATTTTACAGAATAAAATTTTTCCACATGCAAAAGACGGACATACAGAAGTTAAATTGAGGTATTTTGGTTTACAATATTCTGCATTAAAATGTAAGTTTTTTTTCTGAGTTACTTAACTTATTCAATGCATAAGCATATAAAATATTTTTGTTATTTCGAAACTGGATTCCCG